>CM037153.1:31036177-31178802 GCA_020921065.1 Vaccinium darrowii | reverse complement strand
TCGGAGTCCATTCCCATTAGTGGACTCTACATAGATTTACCTGTCGAGTCAGTTAATTTCAATAATCCGCTTTATCAGTCAGAGTCAGAGTCAGAGTCAGTTTCCGAACCAGAATCTTTTGAAATGGGAGACCAGTAGGTAATTCAACAACCGTCGTTGAGGCAGCACTTGAATCCCGAGAGGACCACTCCTCCCGGGCCGATTGTGTTCCCTCGAGAGACATAGGAGGCACGCAATGCCTTCACTGTAAAACCTGGTGTCCTGAATAGTCTCCCTAACTTCTACGGGAGAGAGTCTGATGATCTGTACGAACATGTGCGGACGTTTGAGGGGTTAGTGCGCAACCTGGCGTCTACTACCCAATACGACAATGCCTGCCTCAAGCTGTTTGAGGCAACTTTAAAAGATGGCGCACTTAGATGGTTCAGAATGCAAAAGCCTCAGTCCTTCACCACATGGGCGCATGTGCGTGACGTGTTTTACAGGAAATATTTTTCTGAGGCTAAAACTAATAGTTTAAGGCGTCAAATCCAAGGCTTTAGGCAAGAGAGGGGAGAGTCTTTTGTGAAGGCATGGGAGCGTTTCAAAGATTTGCTCCTAAGAATGCCACACCCTGGTTTTGAGAAGATACAGCTGGTCGAATTCTTTCACCTGGGTCTCAACGCTGAGACAATCCAGCACATAGAGTATTCGTGTAAAGGGGACGACTTCTTGTCCAAAACTGCGGATGAGGGTTGGGATTTTCTGGATGACCTAGCTGATAGGCAGAGGGCATTAGAACCCTCTGATTTTGATCGGTCCGGACTTCCTGGGTCCAATGTTATCCCCGTTACCATACGTGACCAACGACTCCAGGCCCAGGTTGAAAAGATGGCGCAGAAGCTAGAGGAATTAGAAGTTAGGCAGACTCGTCCAGTGCATGAGGTCAGTATAGAGGAAGTCTGTGTGTGGTGTGAGTGTAAGGGGCACATTGCAACTGCATGCCCCGGATTTTTAGCTGCTAAAGGAGTGAGTCAGAATAATCAGGAAGAGGTAAATGCTGTGAGGAATTGGGACCCATACTCGAATACGTATAACCTGGGATGGAGAGATCACCCCAACTTTGGGTGGTCAGACCTTAGACCCGCAGGTGGAGGTCAAGCGCAACTCCTTGCGCCGCCTCCGCCGCAACAGTTTCATCAGTCCCAAGCACCCAGGCTTCCGCAGGGCCAAGTCATTCCTTACAACAACCAGCCACAACAAGGCAGGGGGGGAGGCCCATCCACTCGTGGTCCACCCCCAGGTTATGCACAGACCGCACCACACCGTTTTGAGGATTCCATGAATTCCCTAATGCAGTCTCAGCTGACATTTCAGACTGATACCAGGCAGCAAATTGGGGCCCTTACGGCCCAAATGACGCAACTCACTGTGGTGATCAGTCAAATCCAACAGGAGAAGGGTAGGTTTCCGGCCCAAGGTAGTCAGGCAGGTGCCCATTATGTGGGAAATTCTTCAGGTCCCAATATTCAAGGGCAAAATCAGGAAGAGGCTAAAGCAATTACCATCCTTAGGAGTGGGAAAACAATTGATAAGACCATTCAGCCAACACTACGACAGGCTCCACCCCCGGAGCCAATTATTGAGTCTGAGGTCATTTTTGATACTGCTAAGGTGCCTCGGGAGGAAGTAGAGGAGAGAGAGGAGTCACCTGAAGTGGTGGTGCCTGCAGCTGCAGCCCCCACGACTCCACCATCGCCAGCTGTACCAATAGCTCCATTTCCCCAAAGACTGGCGGTGAGACCTAAGCAAACCATGAACAGCAAAATGATTGAGTTGTTTAAGAAGGTTCAATTCCCCATCACCCTGATGGAGGCGATTGAATCCTTTCCCCAGTGTGCTAAGGTATTGAAGGACCTTTGCACACCAAAGCGCAAGAGTCAGAACAACGTGGTTCTGACGGAGCAAGTGAGCTCCATTTTGCAGACTGAGATCCCTGCCAAGTGCAAGGATCCAGGGTGTCCCACCATTCCCATAGCCATAGCAGGTCAGAATTTTGACAAGGCATTGTTGGATTTGGGAGCGAGTGTTAATTTGCTCCCTTATTCAGCATACTTGAGATTGGACCTAGGCAACCTCAGTGAGACTCTAGTCACTCTACAGTTGGCTGACCGGAGTATTAGGGTGCCCAAGGGAGTGGTCAAGGATGTGTTGATCCGGGTAGGGGAGTTTCAATTTCCCGCTGATTTCATTGTTCTAGACATTAGTCCCGGTCTTGAGGCTTTAGAGAAGACTCCCATCATCTTGGGGCGTCCCTTCCTAGCCACCTCCAATGCTGTTATGAACTGCAAAACTGGCAAGGTCCAGTTATCTGTCGGTGAAGAGAGAATGGAGGTGGATGTTTTCAGTGTCAGTACATTAGAGGATGATGAGGAGGAGTCTGAGGAGTTGTGTCTGATTGACACGTTAGTCCAGGAGCATATCGATACGATCCTGTATAAGGACCCCTTGGAGGTTGCTCTTACCTCCGAGGAGATATCATTTTTAGACTCAGTGGAGGTTGTGAATTTGTTAGAGTTGGTAGATGTTGAGGAGTCGTGTGAAGAGGTGTGTGGGGTCAATCATAACCCTATGTTTGAACCATTGGGCGACCCTCCGGCCAAAGTTCTCCCGTCATCTGTCCAGCCGCCTAAACCAGAGTTAAAACCTCTACCGGACACGCTTAAGTATGCCTTCTTGAGAGGCAATGATACCTATCCGGTTGTGATCTCCTCATCCCTCGAGGAAGATCAAGAGAGGAAATTGCTGAATTTGTTGAGAGAGCACATGGGCGCAATTGGCTGGACCATAGCGGATTTGCATGGTATAAGCCCAACGGTGTGTACACACCGCATTATTCTTGAGGAGAGTGTAAAGCCTTCCAGGCAACCTCAGCGGTGTCTTAACCCCAACATGAAAGACGTGGTTCGGGCTGAGGTGCTTAAGTTGTTAGACGCGGGTATCATTTACCCAGTTGCCCATAGTGAGTGGGTGAGCCCAGTGCAGGTGGTGCCTAAGAAGGCAAGAGTGACCGTTGTCACTAACGACGAGGGAGTTTTAGTGCCGACCCGAGTTCCCACAGGATGGAGAGTTTGCATAGACTACCGGAAGCTCAATGCGAGCCCCCGGAAAGACCACTTCCCCATTCCTTTCATTGACCAGATTTTAGAGAGGGTAGCGGGTCGGGCCTTTTATTGCTTTTTGGATGGGTATTCGGGGTATAACTAGATTGAGGTCGCATTAGAGGACCAGGAAAAGACCACCTTCACATGTCCATATGGAACCTATGCTTACCGTCGCATGCCCTTTGGGTTGTGCAATGCACCTGGTACCTTTTCTAGGTGCATGATGGGAATTTTTAGCGACATGGTGGAAAGGATAGTAGAGGTGTTTATGGATGATTTTTCAGTTTTCGGAGATTCATTCGATGGATGCCTCGAAAATTTGGGAAAAGTTTTACAGAGGTGTGAGGAGAAGCACTTGGTGCTAAATTGGGAGAAGTGCCACTTCATGGTTACCCAAGGAATCGTGTTGGGACACATTGTGTCCTCTAAGGGTATTGAGGTGGACAAGGCCAAAATAGATTTAATCCGAAATCTCCCAACACCTGAGTCTGTTAAGGATGTGCGTTCATTTCTGGGACACGCTGGTTTCTACCGGCGGTTCATTAAAGACTTCAGTGCTATCTCCCGTCCGTTGTGTCAGTTGTTGGCAAAGGACACACCGTTTGTGTGGTCCGATGCTTGTGAGTGGGCATTTCAGATGTTAAAGCGGAGTCTCACAACTCCGCCGATTGTGCAGTCCCCGGATTGGAGTCTTCCCTTCGAGTTGATGTGTGATGCTTCTGACTATGCAGTCGGAGCTGTTTTAGGGCAGAGGAGAGGGAAAGACCCATGTGTGATCTACTACGCTAGTAAGACATTGAATGAGGCGCAGATGAACTACACCACCACCGAGAAGGAGTTGTTAGCGGTGGTGTTTGCTTTAGATAAGTTTCGGTCCTACTTGGTAGGTTCGCAGATCACGGTTTTTACCGATCATGCGGCCCTAATGTACTTAATGACTAAGCAGGACGCGAAAGCTCGCCTCATTCGGTGGATTCTGCTGCTGCAAGAATTCCACCTGATTATCAAGGATAAAAAAGGGGTAGAGAATGTAGTGGCTGACCATCTGTCTCGTCTGGAATTCGAGGACCCCACCTCGAATCTTCCCATTAGAGACTCTTTTCCGGATGAGCAGTTGTTCGCCGCTAATGAGTGCCCGTGGTATGCTGATATTGCCAATTATTTGGTAACTGGGCAGATCCCCCCCATTGGTCTACCCAAGAGAAGCAGCGGTTTTTGAGGAGTATTCGACAGTATATATTCGATGATCCATATTTGTTTAAGTACTGTACGGACCAGATTGTGCGTAGATGTGTCCCCGAGTCTGATCAGAAGGGGATTATAGAGTTCTGTCATAGCGAGGCGTGCGGTGGTCACTTCTCTGCGAAGAAGACCACCGCCAAGATTTTACAGTGTGGATTTTGGTGGCCTGATATGTTTAAGCTCGTTCATGCATTCTGTAGGTCGTGCGACCGTTGCCAAAAGCTTGGCAAATTGTCTTCACGTCAGGAGATGCCCCTCCGGCCCATTCTTGTGCTAGAAGTTTTCGATTGTTGGGGCATTGACTTTATGGGTCCATTACCTATGTCTCATGGTTACGAGTATATTTTGGTAGCGGTGGACTATGTGTCCAAGTGGGTAGAGGCGATACCCACTAAGTCTATGGAGTCGCGAGTCGTGCTAGAGTTCATTAAGTCTCATATTTTGTCAAGGTTTGGCGTGCCACGCGCCATTATCTCTGATCAGGGCATGCACTTCACGAGTCGATCGTTTGAAAAGTTAATGGGGGAATATAGAGTCACTCACAAGGTATCCACTTCATACCACCCCCAAACTAATGGGCAGGCCGAGTTAGCGAATAGAGAGATCAAGCGAATTTTGGAGAAAACTGGAGGTGTGACTAGGAAGGATTGGTCCACCAGGCTGAAAAATGCGTTGTGGGCCTATCGCACTGCTTATAAGACCGTGTTGGGTGCTTCACCCTATCGGCTTGTTTTCAGTAAGGCCTGCCACCTACCAGTTGAGTTAGAGAAGAAGGCCTATTGGGCCCTCCAGGAAATCAATTCGAGTCTAGATGTGGTGGGTGCGCATAGGAAGTTACAGTTATGTGAGCTAGAGGAGCTTAGGAATGACGCGTATGAGAATGCTAGTATTTATAAGGCTAAGGTTAAGGCGTATCATGATAGGAATATTCAGCGCAAAACCTTTAGAGTTGGTCAGAAAGTGTTGCTCTATAATTAGCGTCTCCATCTTTTTCCCGGAAAGTTGAGGTCCCGTTGGGAAGGTCCCTATGTTGTGGTGCAAGTGCATCTGAATGGTTCAGTTGATGTCCGTGATTCTAAGGATGATCATGTGTTTAAAGTTAATGGGCAGCGTCTGAAACCGTTTTTGAAATTTTTAGAAGTGGGAGAACCTGATGAGGAGTTGGTCGATCCTGTGTATTCGGACGACCCGGGTACTTAGTCTTTTTGTTTCAGCCAGGTTTTGACGGGTAGCTCACGCGTACCATGCTTTTCATTAAGTGTGGCCCCGACCCCTAACATTAGGGGTACCCATCATTGACTTGGGTTTCCATAGCTTCGCACGCCGCTATTAAAAGAAGGATCGTGTGCCCAGCCCCGGTTAGTAAGGGCGACTGTGTGCTATCATGTTTGTTTTCAATCCTTAAAAAAAAAAAAAAAAAAAAAAAAAAGGTCCGGTATAGCCACCTAATTTCTAGCCTTGAATTTGTGTATCTGGGTTTCTAACAATCTTATTGCCGTGTCTCGGATAGTCATAAAAGACGATTGCTCTGATTTCTTTAAGGAACAACCTTGAGAGATTTAACCTGTTGAGTCATGACTTACCCGGGATTATTATGATGACCTTCTCTACGCATATTTAAGTGAGAAAATTAGGAAGAAAAGTAGTACCCGTACCTTTCACGTGACGAAAGTGGTGGTGTTCCTTATTTCCTTTATTTTATTTGTTGTGGCCCGGCTTTCAAATGCGGGCAGTACTGACATCATCTGTTGCCTAGTAGGTAGTTGGTACTTGCGTCCTTTGCAGGCATAGCTCCAGGAGCGGTTCTGATGACGACCAGCGACGATGGTGGCAACTTCCCCATAAATCGGCTGGGGTCGTGATGGTTGGCTGCCATCCGTCGGTTCATCTCTTTCCCTTGATTATTCTATTTTTATGATTTGCCTTCATGCTCTGAGGACAGAGCAATTTTCAAGTTGGGGGAAGGGGTGTACTTTGTACACGTTTGCTTTGTTTTGAGCGTTGCTAGTAGTTTAAATTTAGTCAATTCTTGAGTTTGGGGATACGATTGTTATGTTTGGTTGTATGAGTTAGATCAGCATGCTAGATTTTTGTCTCGTTGATTGCCTGTTAACTTGTTCACATGCATATATCTGACATCCATATTTGAATATTTTCCACACCATAAACAGATTTGAGTAGGTGTTCCCACGTTGTGCACAGTATGTCCTTAAAGCATCCCATGTTTCCTTGTTTTTCACTTTCCGCATTCGCATAAAATAGTAGGCGTTTGAACCGCATATCATGAGCTAAAACTTTTATATGCATGTGTGAGAGTTGGTGACGTGTTTAGGGGATGAAACAAGGCCATTTTTGCATGATTAGACCAGTTTACGTGTCCCATTGATCCCATGTTTAACCAGTCGGTGTCAGTTCCTGTGTCGAACTTAGGAGACCGGTGGTTGGGTGGTGGGTCAGCTTGGTAGTCCAACTCTATGTACATTGTTAGAGACCTGAATCAGTGAACGTTGTGGTAAAGGAAGAATTCGGAATGTTGCTTGTGGATGCCATGGTGTTGAGAAACCTTAAACCTTAAGCCCCGAACTCCTATTTGCAAAACCAAATTTTAGTTCCCACTAATGAATTCTCATTTACGGAAGAGAGAATGAATCTTCGGTGTTGAGGGAACAAAGAAGTTGAAAAAAAAAAAAAAAAGAAAAAAAGTTAGCCGATAGGTATCGATACCCCCCAAAGAGGTATCGATACCGATTTGTTACGTGAGAAAAAAAAATAAAAGAGGCCGATCGGCCTTCTCTCTCATCTTCTCATCTTCTTCTTCTCTTCTCTCTCTCTACCCCTCCATAACCACCAACAACCCTACTCAAAAACCAACCCAAAACCCACCCAAATCACCGCCATCTTCTACCAAATTTCAACCACAACATCCTTTCTTCCACCTTTACCCTAATCTCCGTCTAAAATCTCCCAGAACCTCACTAAATTTCCGAATCTGAAATCCCAAAAACCCATTTTTCCAAACCCTTTAACCTTCAAACTATGGCATCCAAAAGGCAAGATACGGGCAAGGGAAAGGCTGGGACTACTTCTAGTATAGCAGGAAACGTTCCGGGGGGTTTGTCGGGAGGCCCTTCTGCGGGCCGGAAACCGAGACGGGACCTGGCCCAAATCGAGAGGGACGAAGCAATACAGTGGAGGGAATCGATAATAGGCAGGGGGTGAAGAATGAGAGACATATAGAGTTAGATGGTGGGTGGCCGGAGCACCACTTGGTGATCGAGGAAATAAAAAATCAAGGTATGTCTTTCTGGTTCGAACCTAATCCGGGTTACAATAATGCTTTAGTAGAGGAATTTTATAAATGCATGGTTGTGCCTGAGGCTGGAGCTTTTATGAATCCGGGGGCTCGGATTACTTCTGTGATAGGAAAGACCCCCGTGTTTATTGATGTTGATAAGATTGCTACTGCATTGAACTATGTGAGGCCCGAAGGGGAGATAAACTTTCCTCGGCCAGTTGATAACCCCATTAACCAGAATTGGGTGAAAGGAGAGACTTATGCAAATAGGAGGGATGCGAGAGTCCCTCACTGGCCAGGAAAGTTTAAACCGTCGTATAGGTTTCTCAACCAGGTTGTGTGTTATAACATTTTTCCGAGGGGGACTGAGAACAAGCCCCAAGAAAGGGTTGGAAATATTATGTGGGCTTTCACTGGGGAGGACACGGTGTGTGACTGGGCTTTATTTATTTTCGGGGAAATGGTTGATTTCAGGGCTGCATCGAAACATGTCAGAATGCCTTTCCCATGCCTAGTGACCACGATCCTTAGGAGGGACGGCGTTCCAGGAACTAAATTTTATACGAATGACAGGTTGGATCCGGGGAACTTGGATTCTACTATTCTAACTCGGAGTAAGGCTCAGATTAAGGGTGGTGGGGAATCAATGCTTACCCCACCGTCATCAGAGGCTCCTATTAAGGAGTGGTTCAAGAAACTATTCTGTCAGAATGTGGCTATCATTAAGAGTCAGAAGAAGCTGAAACTGGAACAGAGACAGATGGCTAGGAAGCAGGTGGAATTTGATGATCAGTTGAGTTATGTGAGGAAGCATGTTACAGGGGAGATTTTCGGTCCTTATGTTCCCCGTAGGTGGCCGGAGCTGGAGGTGAGTGACGACTTTGAGGAGCCGGATGAACCAGATGAAGACTCGGATGAGTAGAGTGGGCTGAGCGCGGAGTTGGACACGGGTTGGCTATGTGATGTTAGTTTTATATTTTGCTATGTTTGAGTTATTGGGAATTATTACTTTTTCTGTGGTTGTTTATGTTGGAGGTGCGACCGTGTATGTGGTCGGTGGTTGTGTTGAACTTCATTTGTGATGTCTTGTTCTATATGGTGTTAGAATATTAGTTGTTCTTATGTGATGTTCGTGTTTGTGTTGTCTGTTTTGGTGACGACCAGTCTGGGTAGATTGACCATGAGCTTCTATAGGCCGCCACCTCTTTGCATGTTGCCCTTTTTGTCTTGTTAACCGCGGTCATTACAAGCCTAACGAAGCCCTTAGTTGACCCGTTGCACGTCGTTTGACTCTCTGCATGCATGTGGTATATTTAGATCATGAATGTGTGGTATCTTGATTCGAGAGCTTTCATTGCATATCTTGGCGTTTTGTTGACTGGCATGTGGTGATTCTGTTTCAATCCATGTTGATCGCCAGGCGCCTTGCATGGGGTGTAGAGTGTTCGGTGAGTTTGAGCGATATACTGGCACGTGGGAGCGTTCTATCTTGAACTTTGTTGAGGAATGGAATTATTCGAGTTTTGGTTGGAGCATGCATGTGACTGAGCTGTGGGTAATAGCGAGATGAAACTTGAATTGTTCAGTTAATTTTGTACAGGTTGCATAACCCTCGTATCCCTTTTTGAGTCGTTGTGTTGGTTTTATTCCTTTCGTTTCGTTCGTTACTAGGGACTAGCAACGCTCAAGTTGGGGGATGTGATAGGCGCGTGGAAAGCTTGCTTTTGGGCGCCTAAGTAGGGTGGTGTAGTGTGTTAAACGTGCGGGTTAATGATTATTTTCCGTTTAATGCGTGCACAATGGTGTTCTTGTTATTATGTGAAGTTTTCCAGGTATTTTGGTTCTTGGCATGTGTGTGTGCATGGCTTGAAGTGGAAGCACGGGAAACAAGGCTTGGAAGTTGGATTTTGAAAAGTGCAGTCGAAGGATCTCGGTATCGATACCCCTAATACTCGTATCGATACCAATCAGTTATGAAGGGGCGAGTTTCGATCCAGAAGGTTTGGTATCGATACCTTTCTAAGCCGTATCGATATTAATGTCTTACGTAGTTGGAGTGGGTAAAATCTGGTTACCCTACTAACTAGGCATAGCACGTGCCTAGTAACTTCACCACGAGAGGGTGAATAGCTTGGCACCATATAGGGTACACGTGAGCCCTGTGCCGAGCTAGTTTGGCCATGAGTAAGGCCAAGATGATTGAATAAATTAAATATACCAGGATGTGTTAGCTCGGTATAGGTAACAAGGGAATGCCCCTGATATGGCCGAGCTAGCAGAGCTATGAGTAAAGTTTAATTAGCATTCTGGGATACATAGATTCAGCTCGGCGTGAGTAGCTGGGTTATGTACGAGTCATACCGAGCTACGTGGAAGCTCGGCACTGCCTCAGATAAGGCGGTGAGACATTCCAGACTATTCTATGAGCAACTCCTTATGAGATAAGGAGCAATCCCGTGAAATAAGGGATCGATATGGGAAATCCTAATGTGATTAGGAGTATACCCCATATAGGGAGGAATCCTATATGGAAAGAAAGACCTCTGCCAGACGAGATCTGGTAGGGTATGGGAACTCATCTCTAAATAGGAAAGTCCTATTAGGAAAAGGATTCCTAAAGAGAATAGGAAACAGGGGCACGAGATGCCTAATATGAAGAACATCTGTACCTACAAATACAAGGCAATAACCATGACAAAAGGTACGCTGTGAAACCTATTTTCATACGCATTGTGATTTGAGAATTCAAGTACGTGATACTAACTTAGGCATCAGAGGGCCTTTGCCAACGAGAGGCAAAGGTGCTCTAACCCTTTTTCTGTCTTGCAGATCTAGGGTTGGTTCAAGGAAGCACGTGATCCAGCGTTACGTGGAATTTTCCCCGTACAACTGGCGCCGTCTGTGGGAAAACTTACAAAAAGTTCGTCTCCCTCCAATAAAGGATCAACAATGGTGCTTTCAGAGCCCCTTTTGTGCACCCCACGGAGGCAAGAGGTGGAAGACGATGGTGGGACCACGTTGGTGTACACCACAAGAAAGGGCTCAAGGGTGGAGAAAACTCCCGCGGTACTAAGAGCATCACAGAAAAAACTAGCAACAAAGAGGTTTGACATAGGGAATATCCCTGAGATTCCAAAATTCAGGGATACACGCCTAATACGCCATGGTTCTCCAAGGGCGAGACACTCAAAAACACCACCAAGAGGTGGGGAGGCCTCCACCCGACGTGAACGGGACAGGAGCCCCCCAAGAAGGGATGGTCACAGGCACACAAGGAATCGAGAGAGGGAAGTGCTTGACACCTAGCTTTGTGTTAGCTAGCGTCGCCCCAAGCGTAGGGCTAGGTCGGTCGAAGCATAATAACTCGGAAGTCCGAGGTCGAATCCACAGGGAGGGGTCGGAGCTAGTGACAGAATTGCTTTACGATAGGGGGTTTCGGCGTTAGGACGGCCAACCTTTTCGTTTGGTTTGTTTATGGGATTCTCTCTACCTCTAATGCGATAGAAAATGAAATTTTAAACTATAAATTAAAGGCGGCAAGGTCTAGAGGTTCATACCACCCATGACTAGGGATATTCAATGGCTCTCGATTATAACTCAAGTGAGAGACAACGTCACTTGCTCTCACTCGGAAGATTTGACAATGAAAATCATTTTGACTCTAGAAAATTGGTTTAACAATGGGATAAGTTCTTTGAGGCAATTTTACAAACACTTAGAATGACATAGCTCTAAGCATCATGTGTGGCAAGTGGTCAAGCCCTTGCCTACACAAGATCAAAAAGGTTAACAACTCCTAGTTTTGGTACATAAAATTGAACTCACCCAATGAAAACCAATATTTACCACAAGAATGAGGTTTGTAAAGGGAAAGAAACTCTCTTAGACATTTTGTCGAACACCTAAAGTGACATAGCTCAAAGCATTGTGTGTGCCAAGTGATTTGTCTACACCCAATCAAGGAGGTTAACAACTCTAAGTTTAGACCGAAAATAGAGTGATTAATCCATTCACAAACCCACAATAAGCATAAAAACGTGAGAAGCCATTGAAGCACCGAAGTCATGGGGTGATATTCACCCCATAACCAAGCCTAAACACTACTCAAACATGGTTAAGGTACACACAAAGGAGAAAAACGTGGCTAAAGAAAACATGACGAATATGAAAATAAACACAAGATTTAGATAGGTAATGAGTAGCACAACAACATTAATGAAAGCAAAATACCTTGAATCTAAGTAGAAAAACTTGAATCTTAGAGAGAAGTTGGAGCTAAAATGATGAAGAACCCAAATGGAGGTAGAGAGAGAAGGTCCCCAAGTGGGAATGACCTAAAAATGCTGCAAAATGAGTATAAATAGGTCCCCCAAAAAGTTACACAAGTTGCTGAAAACAGCTGTCAAAATCTGTGCGAAGCAGCGTGGTATTGATACCCCTGCGATCGGGTATTGATACCAGAGGGTTCTGTTTTCTCCTTGTTCAACTGGTATCAATACCCCTGCGATCTCGTATCAATACCAGCGGGTTCTGTCCAGGCAGATTTTTTTACCCGACTTCGCGAGCACGCCCCGGCTTCGTCCGAACTCGGAATGAGGCGATTCTTGAACCGTTGGAAAGCTCTATGAGTCTACTTTCTAACCCACTTAACCTCATCTTCATGGCCTTTATATAATGAGAGAAATGAGCCTTTTTCTATCAGTTGGTCAGATTTTCTCGAGGCTCATAACTCCAAATGTCTTGTTCTTTTGTCTCGGGCCTTCCTTGAACCTTCCAAAGCTTCTTGAATCGACTTCTAAGCTTCGGCGATTGTCCTCCACGGCATGCGGGACCTTGGGTACTTAAGGATACAACCGGGGATTATTTGGAGCTTTGGACGCGCCTTTTAGCTCCGATTTTCTGAAACTCATCAAAAACACAACTCGCGCAAAATCAATCGTATAAAGGCACAAAATGCACGTGTGTGTGATCACAACGAGCGAGATAAGCCCCGTTATTTACATTTTCGGGGGCTTATCACACCCCCCAACTTGAACTTTGCTCGTCCCGAGCAAACTAAACAAATGCACTAATGGAAACAAACTAAAAAGGATATGTCTTTTAAACCCCCGGGCGGCCCCGGTAGGACGAGTGAAGTCTCGTGAGGGTTTTCAGCAGTGACAACCCACAAAACACAAAGGAATCGAATATTTTAAGTGTAACTCACACCCAACCGACAACCTCACATAGCACCACAAAGTCCGCCATGCAAGTCAATGGCAAGATACTTCATTCATAGAAGGAGTTAAGCAAGTGAACTTCTTATCTAAACTTAGCACAAAAATCAATCCTCTCACCTACCGTCGGATAGAAAATTCTCACGTGGCATGCGTGTGAAAAGAAACCTCACATAGAAATTCACCAATTTTGAAAATAGTTCTCACACCATTGATAGCTCGGTATTTTTTTTTTAAGCACACCCTTTCCCTTTATTCGAATGAATCTCTCTTTTTTTTTTTATATGTGGTCGTGCAATGCCCGGACCTCTCGGGCTTTCTAGTTGACCCCATTAGCGAGCGTTAGGTCGGCCATCCCCAAGCCAAATGGCCTTAGGGCGCCAGGTTTTAAGAGACCCCTCAGACTTAATTGCTCGAGTCAAAAAGGCTTTATGGTGAGGTCCAAGCTAACCACATTCAACAATGCCTTCACAAGGTCTATCCATCTTTTGACGCGAACAATACGGTGGGAGCAAACCCCGATTGTCCGGTTACTCAATGAACGCCCGGATAAACATTAACAATAAAGCATGCATCATCTTTTTCTTTTTTTTCTTTTTTTTTTTTTTTTTCAAGGAAAGGGGCTCCAAATATTCCACATACAAGTAAATTCACACCGAGGAATCAATGACACGTGAACCAAATTCGAAGCCAGTGAATGCTCAAGTGGGACAGTGCGCATGCAAAAACATGAATTCAAGTGAGCATCCGCTATCCAACTATAGGTAATACGGCTTAACCAAGTGTTTCCTTTTAATGTCATGTTCACAAGCTTAATTCTATCCATGAAATCGTATCAAGACTCCGTCTCACACAACAAACATCATAGCACCAATTAGAAGCCATCAATTAAGAGTAAGCACACACAAATATCCAAATTCCTTGATTTACCAATTTTTTTCAATTTTCCATTTTTCAATTTTTTCTTCTTTTTCAATTTTTTTTTTCAAGACTATAATTATAAACAAAGCACGAAGTAAACCCTCCCCCCAACTTAAAATGTGCTATGTCCTCATAGCACGAAGACAGTATAAAAATGAAGAACTAGGAGGGATAAAAATGTACCGACGGGGTGGAATGTCAATCACCCAATACCTTGACCAAAGATGAGGATTTTTCATCACTCGCTCCTTTCGTCATTGGCAATGCTTCCAAGGTTCCCTCCTTCGGCCCCATGTGGGACCACAGCTAGTCGCACAGGGCCATCCCTAACGACTTTGTAGGCCTTACAACCGCGACATTTCGTCGCACCCCTGCTTAGGGCTCCTGAATGCCGCAATCGCCGCTAAGTTAGACCCAAACTAACAAGGCTGGTACGGTAGCATGGTCACCCTGCAAAAGACTGAATTGCCAACTACCTACTAAGAGAAAATGATTAGTACCAACTCGCTCCGTGATAGCCGAGTCCCCAACAAACAAATCTTCACGCGATTACCGGGTAATACTTTTCTCCCTTACCGAAGCAAGGTGGCTATACCAGACCACCACCAACAAAACTAAAAACAAAAATAGTGCCATGCAATCCCTTCACGTGAAATCCAAAAATCCGCCGTACTACGAAGAGCTACTAGTACAAGCGTATCACCCCATTTCATGCCCTCCGTTAAAAATTGTACACGACCATGCCATAAGATAAGATACTTAGAGTAAAGTGATAGCAATGGTCGCTTTAGAAAATGTAGTTCCACCAAATGCATATTTCGAACCAAATTTATTTTCAAGGTGTTGACAAGATGTACTAGAAATGGATTGTAAACACAATCATAATTATCAACACCTAGAAAATCAATTAGTTCGACTCTTTCAAGTTCTTGTGGTGGAGGAGAGTCAATGGAAGTGCTAGTGACATGTGTAGTAGTGAGGGATTTGTCAAATGGAGCATTGCCCAAGGTTGCTATGGGTGACACCACCTCACTTGTAGGACACAAACTCTCACCATTATGAACATCCTCCATGAGTAACAAGGAGGTCAAGTAATCTATCTCCGCATTCATTTCTTCAATGGTGAGGGAATTTTCCAAAGGATCATTACACACTAGCGGCTCATTGCTCGAAATTGCTACAGGCGGCACCTCCTCAATTACAGGACACAAACTCTCAAAATCAATTAAACATGCTGGCTTCGTGGCGAGAAATTTGTCCAATGTATCACTAAGGGCTTGCCCTATTCCAATTTCAGTCAACTCACAATATTGGGGCTTTTTGGCTAATTCCTCAAGGTAGTCCCAACACTCTTCGGGAGTTTTATCCAAGAATTCTTCATTAGAACACAAATCAAATTGACATATTGACGGATTTAAACCTCGACAAAAGACAATTAGAAGATCCCCGAACTCATACATAAACCTTGACCAAGAGAAAATTGAACATTTAAAACGCTCCCAACATTGTGAAAAAGACTCATGATCTAGTTGATAGAAATTGGTTACATCTTGTAAGACCTCTCCATAGCAACTTCCAAAATCAGCCATTTTTTTTTTTTTTTAAAGGATTTTCTAGGACTAGCTGAACGGAGGGGTTATGCAACCGCCTCACCACAAGAACAGTTCCGAGGGGCTAGTCCGCCGCCTCGTTAATAACACAAGTAATGTACAGAAAATAAGAAAAACTATACAAAAGAGTGGGATACTTACAGTGGGGTAAAGCAAACTCCTTAATAGCTCACCGTTTGTTGCCCTCCCCGGCAACGGCGCCAAAAATGCTTGACACCTAGCTTTGTGTTAGCTAGCGTCGCCCCAAGCATAGGGCTAGGTCGGTCGAAGCATAATAACTCGGAAGTTCGAGGTCGAATCCACAGGGAGGGGTCGGAGCTAGTGACAGAATTGCTTTACGATAGGGGGTTTCGGCGTTAGGACGGCCAACCTTTTCGTTTGGTTTGTTTGTGGGATTCTCTCTACCTCTAATGCGATAGAAAATGAAATTTTAAACTATAAATTAAAGGCGGCAAGGTCTAGAGGTTCATACCACCCATGACTAGGGATATTCAATGGCTCTCGATTATAACTCAAGTGAGAGACAACGTCACTTGCTCTCACTCGGAAGATTTGACAATGAAAATCATTTTGACTCTAGAAAATTGGTTTAACAATGGGATAAGTTCTTTGAGGCAATTTTACAAACACTTAGAATGACATAGCTCTAAGCATCATGTGTGGCAAGTGGTCAAGCCCTTGCCTACACAAGATCAAAAAGGTTAACAACTCCTAGTTTTGGTACATAAAATTGAACTCACCCAATGAAAACCAATATTTACCACAAGAATGAGGTTTGTAAAGGGAAAGAAACTCTCTTAGACATTTTGTCGAACACCTAAAGTGACATAGCTCAAAGCATTGTGTGTGCCAAGTGATTTGTCTACACCCAATCAAGGAGGTTAACAACTCTAAGTTTAGACCGAAAATAGAGTGATTAATCCATTCACAAACCCACAATAAGCATAAAAACGTGAGAAGCCATTGAAGCACCGAAGTCATGGGGTGATATTCACCCCATAACCAAGCCTAAACACTACTCAAACATGGTTAAGGTACACACAAAGGAGAAAAACGTGGCTAAAGAAAACATGACGAATATGAAAATAAACACAAGATTTAGATAGGTAATGAGTAGCACAACAACATTAATGAAAGCAAAATACCTTGAATCTAAGTAGAAAAACTTGAATCTTAGAGAGAAGTTGGAGCTAAAATGATGAAGAACCCAAATGGAGGTAGAGAGAGAAGGTCCCCAAGTGGGAATGACCTAAAAATGCTGCAAAATGAGTATAAATAGGTCCCCCAAAAAGTTACACAAGTTGCTGAAAACAGCTGTCAAAATCTGTGCGAAGCAGCGTGGTATTGATACCCCTGCGATCGGGTATTGATACCAGAGGGTTCTGTTTTCTCCTTGTTCAACTGGTATCAATACCCCTGCGATCTCGTATCAATACCAGCGGGTTCTGTCCAGGCAGATTTTTTTACCCGACTTCGCGAGCACGCCCCGGCTTCGTCCGAACTCGGAATGAGGCGATTCTTGAACCGTTGGAAAGCTCTATGAGTCTACTTTCTAACCCACTTAACCTCATCTTCATGGCCTTTATATAATGAGAGAAATGAGCCTTTTTCTATCAGTTGGTCAGATTTTCTCGAGGCTCATAACTCCAAATGTCTTGTTCTTTTGTCTCGGGCCTTCCTTGAACCTTCCAAAGCTTCTTGAATCGACTTCTAAGCTTCGGCGATTGTCCTCCACGGCATGCGGGACCTTGGGTACTTAAGGATACAACCGGGGATTATTTGGAGCTTTGGACGCGCCTTTTAGCTCCGATTTTCTGAAACTCATCAAAAACACAACTCGCGCAAAATCAATCGTATAAAGGCACAAAATGCACGTGTGTGTGATCACAACGAGCGAGATAAGCCCCGTTATTTACATTTTCGGGGGCTTATCACACCCCCCAACTTGAACTTTGCTCGTCCCGAGCAAACTAAACAAATGCACTAATGGAAACAAACTAAAAAGGATATGTCTTTTAAACCCCCGGGCGGCCCCGGTAGGACGAGTGAAGTCTCGTGAGGGTTTTCAGCAGTGACAACCCACAAAACACAAAGGAATCGAATATTTTAAGTGTAACTCACACCCAACCGACAACCTCACATAGCACCACAAAGTCCGCCATGCAAGTCAATGGCAAGATACTTCATTCATAGAAGGAGTTAAGCAAGTGAACTTCTTATCTAAACTTAGCACAAAAATCAATCCTCTCACCTACCGTCGGATAGAAAATTCTCACGTGGCATGCGTGTGAAAAGAAACCTCACATAGAAATTCACCAATTTTGAAAATAGTTCTCACACCATTGATAGCTCGGTATTTTTTTTTTAAGCACACCCTTTCCCTTTATTCGAATGAATCTCTCTTTTTTTTTTTATATGTGGTCGTGCAATGCCCGGACCTCTCGGGCTTTCTAGTTGACCCCATTAGCGAGCGTTAGGTCGGCCATCCCCAAGCCAAATGGCCTTAGGGCGCCAGGTTTTAAGAGACCCCTCAGACTTAATTGCTCGAGTCAAAAAGGCTTTATGGTGAGGTCCAAGCTAACCACATTCAACAATGCCTTCACAAGGTCTATCCATCTTTTGACGCGAACAATACGGTGGGAGCAAACCCCGATTGTCCGGTTACTCAATGAACGCCCGGATAAACATTAACAATAAAGCATGCATCATCTTTTTCTTTTTTTTCTTTTTTTTTTTTTTTCAAGGAAAGGGGCTCCAAATATTCCACATACAAGTAAATTCACACCGAGGAATCAATGACACGTGAACCAAATTCGAAGCCAGTGAATGCTCAAGTGGGACAGTGCGCGTGCAAAAACATGAATTCAAGTGAGCATCCGCTATCCAACTATAGGTAATACGGCTTAACCAAGTGTTTCCTTTTAATGTCATGTTCACAAGCTTAATTCTATCCATGAAATCGTATCAAGACTCCGTCTCACACAACAAACATCATAGCACCAATTAGAAGCCATCAATTAAGAGTAAGCACACACAAATATCCAAATTCCTTGATTTACCAATTTTTTTCAATTTTCCATTTTTCAATTTTTTCTTCTTTTTCAATTTTTTTTTTCAAGACTATAATTATAAACAAAGCACGAAGTAAACCCTCCCCCCAACTTAAAATGTGCTATGTCCTCATAGCACGAAGACAGTATAAAAATGAAGAACTAGGAGGGATAAAAATGTACCGACGGGGTGGAATGTCAATCACCCAATACCTCGACCAAAGATGAGGATTTTTCATCACTCGCTCCTTTCGTCATTGGCAATGCTTCCAAGGTTCCCTCCTTCGGCCCCATGTGGGACCACAGCTAGTCGCACAGGGCCATCCCTAACGACTTTGTAGGCCTTACAACCGCGACATTTCGTCGCACCCCTGCTTAGGGCTCCTGAATGCCGCAATCGCCGCTAAGTTAGACCCAAACTAACAAGGCTGGTACGGTAGCATGGTCACCCTGCAAAAGACTGAATTGCCAACTACCTACTAAGAGAAAATGATTAGTACCAACTCGCTCCGTGATAGCCGAGTCCCCAACAAACAAATCTTCACGCGATTACCGGGTAATACTTTTCTCCCTTACCGAAGCAAGGTGGCTATACCAGACCACCACCAACAAAACTAAAAACAAAAATAGTGCCATGCAATCCCTTCACGTGAAATCCAAAAATCCGCCGTACTACGAAGAGCTACTAGTACAAGCCTATCACCCCATTTCAAGCCCTCCGTTAAAAATTGTACACGACCATGCCATAAGATAAGATACTTAGAGTAAAGTGATAGCAATGGTCGCTTTAGAAAATGTAGTTCCACCAAATGCATATTTCGAACCAAATTTATTTTCAAGGTGTTGACAAGATGTACTAGAAATGGATTGTAAACACAATCATAATTATCAACACCTAGAAAATCAATTAGTTCGACTCTTTCAAGTTCTTGTGGTGGAGGAGAGTCAATGGAAGTGCTAGTGACATGTGTAGTAGTGAGGGATTTGTCAAATGGAGCATTGCCCAAGGTTGCTATGGGTGACACCACCTCACTTGTAGGACACAAACTCTCACCATTATGAACATCCTCCATGAGTAACAAGGAGGTCAAGTAATCTATCTCCGCATTCATTTCTTCAATGGTGAGGGAATTTTCCAAAGGATCATTACACACTAGCGGCTCATTGCTCGAAATTGCTACAGGCGGCACCTCCTCAATTACAGGACACAAACTCTCAAAATCAATTAAACATGCTGGCTTCGTGGCGAGAAATTTGTCCAATGTATCACTAAGGGCTTGCCCTATTCCAATTTCAGTCAACTCACAATATTGGGGCTTTTTGGCTAATTCCTCAAGGTAGTCCCAACACTCTTCGGGAGTTTTATCCAAGAATTCTTCATTAGAACACAAATCAAATTGACATATTGACGGATTTAAACCTCGACAAAAGACAATTAGAAGATCCCCGAACTCATACATAAACCTTGACCAAGAGAAAATTGAACATTTAAAACGCTCCCAACATTGTGAAAAAGACTCATGATCTAGTTGATAGAAATTGGTTACATCTTGTAAGACCTCTCCATAGCAACTTCCAAAATCAGCCATTTTTTTTTTTTTTAAAGGATTTTCTAGGACTAGCTGAACGGAGGGGTTATGCAACCGCCTCACCACAAGAACAGTTCCGAGGGGCTAGTCCGCCGCCTCGTTAATAACACAAGTAATGTACAGAAAATAAGAAAAACTATACAAAAGAGTGGGATACTTACAGTGGGGTAAAGCAAACTCCTTAATAGCTCACCGTTTGTTGCCCTCCCCGGCAACGGCGCCAAAAATGCTTGACACCTAGCTTTGTGTTAGCTAGCGTCGCCCCAAGCGTAGGGCTAGGTCGGTCGAAGCATAATAACTCGGAAGTCCGAGGTCGAATCCACAGGGAGGGGTCGGAGCTAGTGACAGAATTGCTTTACGATAGGGGGTTTCGGCGTTAGGACGGCCAACCTTTTCGTTTGGTTTGTTTGTGGGATTCTCTCTACCTCTAATGCGATAGAAAATGAAATTTTAAACTATAAATTAAAGGCGGCAAGGTCTAGAGGTTCATACCACCCATGACTAGGGATATTCAATGGCTCTCGATTATAACTCAAGTGAGAGACAACGTCACTTGCTCTCACTCGGAAGATTTGACAATGAAAATCATTTTGACTCTAGAAAATTGGTTTAACAATGGGATAAGTTCTTTGAGGCAATTTTACAAACACTTAGAATGACATAGCTCTAAGCATCATGTGTGGCAAGTGGTCAAGCCCTTGCCTACACAAGATCAAAAAGGTTAACAACTCCTAGTTTTGGTACATAAAATTGAACTCACCCAATGAAAACCAATATTTACCACAAGAATGAGGTTTGTAAAGGGAAAGAAACTCTCTTAGACATTTTGTCGAACACCTAAAGTGACATAGCTCAAAGCATTGTGTGTGCCAAGTGATTTGTCTACACCCAATCAAGGAGGTTAACAACTCTAAGTTTAGACCGAAAATAGAGTGATTAATCCATTCACAAACCCACAATAAGCATAAAAACGTGAGAAGCCATTGAAGCACCGAAGTCATGGGGTGATATTCACCCCATAACCAAGCCTAAACACTACTCAAACATGGTTAAGGTACACACAAAGGAGAAAAACGTGGCTAAAGAAAACATGACGAATATGAAAATAAACACAAGATTTAGATAGGTAATGAGTAGCACAACAACATTAATGAAAGCAAAATACCTTGAATCTAAGTAGAAAAACTTGAATCTTAGAGAGAAGTTGGAGCTAAAATGATGAAGAACCCAAATGGAGGTAGAGAGAGAAGGTCCCCAAGTGGGAATGACCTAAAAATGCTGCAAAATGAGTATAAATAGGTCCCCCAAAAAGTTACACAAGTTGCTGAAAACAGCTGTCAAAATCTGTGCGAAGCAGCGTGGTATTGATACCCCTGCGATCGGGTATTGATACCAGAGGGTTCTGTTTTCTCCTTGTTCAACTGGTATCAATACCCCTGCGATCTCGTATCAATACCAGCGGGTTCTGTCCAGGCAGATTTTTTTACCCGACTTCGCGAGCACGCCCCGGCTTCGTCCGAACTCGGAATGAGGCGATTCTTGAACCGTTGGAAAGCTCTATGAGTCTACTTTCTAACCCACTTAACCTCATCTTCATGGCCTTTATATAATGAGAGAAATGAGCCTTTTTCTATCAGTTGGTCAGATTTTCTCGAGGCTCATAACTCCAAATGTCTTGTTCTTTTGTCCCGGGCCTTCCTTGAACCTTCCAAAGCTTCTTGAATCGACTTCTAAGCTTCGGCGATTGTCCTCCACGGCATGCGGGACCTTGGGTACTTAAGGATATAACCGGGGATTATTTGGAGCTTTGGACGCGCCTTTTAGCTCCGATTTTCTGAAACTCATCAAAAACACAACTCGCGCAAAATCAATCGTATAAAGGCACAAAATGCACGTGTGTGTGATCACAACGAGCGAGATAAGCCCCGTTATTTACATTTTCGGGGGCTTATCAATAGCCTTGACAGAAAAGAGCAAGAGGCAGAAGAATTGGCCCGTGAAGTCACTCGACGAGAACGAGAGATTCAGGACCTGAAGAAACAACTCCAAGAAAAAGAGAAAGACTTACGTTCACGGACGAGATCCGTGCATTATGAGGAAAAGGGAAGAAATCGTCACCACGACGACGCCTCCATCGACCGAGCAGCCTTTCCACGAAAAAGGAGAGATAGGAGCGTTTCTGTACAAAAGAAGGAAAGAAGGAAGCATGCTAGGGACAGATACGAGAAATCTGGATCTAACGAGCATATCCTCGAGCAGCACGCAAGAAGAGGGAATGCCGGCCGAGCTGATGGAAGCCCTAAAACTGCACGAGAAGCAGCTAAAGAAGCCCTAGGCCAAATTTCTAAGTCACCATTGGCCCATTGGATCCGTACGGAGAAGACGCCGAGCAGGGTGAAACATTCAGCATTCATCCCCTACGAGACCAGTACAGATCCTGTGGCCCACATCCAACACTATCAACAGGCCATGTTCATGCACGAGCGAGATGACGCTTTGTTATGCAAGATGTTCCCTTCTAGCCTGGGAAAGGTGGCTCTGAGTTGGTACCACAAACTCCCAGAGGGATCAATCCTATGTTGGGCTCAATTAGCTGAAGAATTCACTGCTCGGTTCTTAACAAGCCGAGCAGCTCCTAAGACTTTTGATGCATTGACTTCTATGAGACAGAAGGGCGATGAGACACTGCGGCAATACTCCAAACGCTATTGGGAGACTTTCAACGAGATTGAAAATTGCAGTGAGGAGTATGCTCTGGCGACATTCAAGACGAGCTTGCCCATGCATAGTAAGTTACGGGAATCACTTACTATGCATCCAGTGAAAACGGTGGCCAAACTCATGGAAAGAATCCAGGGGCATGCACGGGTGGAGGATGACATCCTGCTGGCTGGAGGAAGGATTGTGGTAGGGCAACCTCAGCTTCCAGAAAAGAAGCCAGTAGAATCAAGGGTGTACAAAAAGGATTACACGACAGGACGGAAAGACTACACTCAGCAAAGGAAAGAAAAAGCTGATCCAGACCCCAAGTCATACTTCAGCGTTATGGCAACTTTCAACATCCCCATCTATAAGATGTTGTACAGGATCAAGAACGAACAGTGGTTCAGAAGGCCCCCAAAGATGACTGGGAACCTAGAAAAGAGAAGAGCCACTAATCAGCACTGCAGCTACCACAGGGATTGGGGACACATGACTGAGGACTGTGTAGAGTATAAGAAGTTTCTGGATGAAAAGGTGGCAGAGGGCCATCTTAAAGAATTTTTGGCTGATGGCAAGAATGATGCCGAGCTGGTGGAGGAGTTGGACTACGAGAAAGGTCCAAAGGGGACAATCCATATGATACATGGACTCGTTGCCCCTTATACAAACAATGAGATAAGACACATTCAAAGGGTCAGCGGACAGGCAAAGCAAGTCATGAAGCTCGGCACGAAGAGGCCAAGGGCGGAAGGGATCACGGAGACCCCAATCACCTTCACTGATGATGATCTGGAAGGGGTATCAGTACTCCATAATGACGCACTAGTAATCACCCTACGAATAGGGGAATACGACGTGGAAAAGATCCTTGTCGATCAAGGGGCCAGCACAGAAATTATGTATTACGATACCTTCAAAAGGATGGAGCTCCCAGTAAGCTCGTTGCAAAATTGTCTTGTCCCCCTAGTTGGCTTCAGTGTACAGACAATATGGCCTATGGGAAAGGTCACACTACCCGTCCGAGCTGGGTCAGTAGTGCTAAAAACTGATTTCCTTGTGGTGGACATCCCTTCTTCTTATAACGTGATTATAGGGAGAACTTGGATGCACAAAATGAAGGCGGTTTCATCAACTTATCACCAAAAGATCAAGTATCCCGGAGCAGATGGAATAGAATGCATCAAGGGTAACCAAAAGGTGGCCGATTAGTGTTTTACCATGGTACTGAAAAAATCCCCAAGGGCCGAGCTGGTGCAAACAGTTGAGGTTCCAGATCAACCAACCATGGAAGACGTCGGGGGTGACCCTACCAAGAAGATGGTGGAGGGGTTGAAAAAAGTTCAGATTCAGGAGGACGATGCGGAAAGGTATTTCCTGATCGGCGAGACACTCTCCGAGCTGGAGGAAAGAGACCTGGTCACTTTTCTTAACGACCACATTGATGTGTTTGCTTGGACCCCCCAGGAGATGCCTGGAATAGATCCTGAAGTCATATGCCACCACTTGAACGTGGACCCTCAGCACAAGCCAGTTGTGCAGAAGGCAAGGAGGTCGGCACCACAGCACGCAGACGCTGTAATTGAGGAAGTAGAACGACTACTTGAAGCGGATGCCATACGAGAAGTGAGCTATCCAGATTGGTTGGCCAACACAGTTGTAGTCAAGCAAACGAATGGAAAGTGGAGGGTATGTGTGGACTTCACAAACCTCAACAAAGCATGCCCCAAAGATAGCTTCCCACTTCCCAGAATTGATCAACTTGTGGATGCTACATCAGGTTATGAGAGGATGAGTTTTCTTGACGCATATCGAGGATACCATCAGATAGCTATGTACGAGCCCGATCAGGAAAAGACGTCCTTTATCTCCCCCAGAGGGCTCTACTGTTATAAGGTCATGCCGTTTGGGCTAAGGAATGCTGGAGCGACCTACCAGAGGCTGGTTACTAAGATGTTCAAGGAACAGCTCGGCAAGACTATGGAGGTCTACATCGACGATATGGTAGTCAAAAGCAAGCTGCGACCTAACCACCTTGCCGATCTAGAGGTGACCTTCAACATTCTCCGAAAGTACAAACTAAAGTTAAACGCTTCCAAATGTGCCTTTGGAGTCAGCTCGGGGAAGTTTCTTGGGCACCTGGTGACCAAAAGAGGGATTGAAGCCAACCCAGATCAAATAGCGGCCCTGCAAGGCCTTCAAAGCCCAAAAACCACAAAGGAGGTCCAAAGGCTGACAGGGATGGCAGCAGCTCTTAATCGATTCATCAGTAAGTCCTCAGACCGCTGCAGACCTTTCTTTCAACTTCTGAAGAAAAGAGAAGGCTACGAGTGGGGAGCCGAGCAGGAGCGGGCTTTCCAGGAGTTAAAAAGCTACCTATCATCACCACCCTTGCTCTCTACTCCAGAAGCTGGGGAGCGGTTGATACTATACTTAGCAGTATCTGATCATGCGGACAGCTCGGTCCTCCTACGAATAAAGGGGACGGAGCAGGCTCCAATCTATTTCGTGAGCAAGACATTGTTAGAGGCTGAGACACGTTATCTACCACTGGAGAAATTGGTATACGCCCTCATTATTGCTTTAAGAAAATTGCCTCACTATTTTTTGCAGCACCCCATCACCGTGTTCACTGAATATCCACTAAGAGCCTTGCTCAGGAAAGCAGATTTCTCGGGAAGAATCTCCAAGTGGTCAATAGAGCTGAGTCAGTTCGACCTCGATTATCAGCCTAGGACAGCAATCAAGGGGCAGGTCTTAGCTGATTTCACAGCCGAGTTTACTCCAACAGTGGCCCCACCGCCACCAGGTCTCCATGAGAAGGAGCAGGTCAGTAATCCTGAGCCGCCAACGAGAATGGCCGACCTGGATCCAGACTAATGGAGACTTTACGTTGATGGGTCAGCTTGCAACAAAGAATCTGGAGCAGGGGTTGTGCTTTTCTCTCCAGAAGGATTGATCCTGGAGCATGCACTACGGCTGGGATTTAGTGCCACAAACAATGTAGCGGAATATGAGGCTTTGCTAGCTGGATTGAGAAGTGCTCTGGAGCTCAAGGTACATAAATTACGAATATTTTGTGATTCCCAACTAGTTGTTAACCAGCTTTCAGGAGAATATGCTACGAAAAGCGAAAAGATGGCTGCGTACTCAGAAGCAGCCAAGGATTTGCTAGACAAATTTGATAGGGTCCATATCCAGCAGATTAGCTCGGGTCAGAATGCACATGCAGACTCACTGGCCTGTCTCGGGTCAGCGGTCAAGACGGAGTATCGCCGCACAGTTACAGTAGACTATCTGGGTGAACCAAGCATTGGCCGAGCAGTAGAAGTCGTGATGGAAACAGAGCTTGGGCCGAGCTGGATGGACCCAATAGTGGCATACCTACGAGATGGGACCTTGCCAGAGGATAAGAGGGAAGCACACAAAATCAAAACCAAGTCAGTACATTTTTGGCTCTCTCCAGAAGGTAAGCTTTACAGAAAGTCTTTCCTTGGCCCATATTTATTATGTGTACACCCAGCCTTTGTTCAGAAGTTTCTCCACGAAATCCACGATGGAACTTGTGGGGGACACACTGGTGGGAGATCCATAGCCCACCGAGCAATATCCCAGGGGTACTGGTGGCCATACATGCAAGAGGATGCAAAGGCCTTTGTCAAGACATGTGAAAAGTGTCAGAAGTTTTCCCCTCTTATCCGAGCTCCAGCGGAGGATCTGTTGCCTCTGACCAGTCCATGGCCATTTGCCCAGTGGGGATTGGACATCGTAGGTCCTCTCCCTATGGCAACAGGGAAACGAAAGTTCCTGCTTATTGGCACTGACTACTTCACTAAATGGATAGAGGGGGAAGCTCTTGCCAAAATCACAGAAGCTATGGTAGAAAAGTTTGTCTGGAACAAGATAATCACCAGGTTTGGGGTACCCTACTCTATTATCTCAGATAACGGGTCCCAGTTCGGCAAGAAGTTCAAGGCCTTCTGTGCTCAGTATGGCATCAGAAATTATTACTCGACCCCTGCCTACCCGCAGAGCAATGGCCAGGCAGAAGCCTCCAACAAGACTATCCTAAAGAGTCTCAAGAAGAGGTTGGAAAAGAAGAAGGGAAAATGGCCAGATGAGCTTCCAGCCATGCTTTGGGCTTACAGGACCACCCCACGGCGATCTATGGGAGAGACGCCGTACTCCTTGGCCTATGGAACAGAGGCGGTGATTCCCCTAGAGGTTGGCTTGCCAACCATTCGCACTACTCTGGTAGAGTCAGGGGGCAACGACAAAGCCCTGGCCGAGCAGTTAGACCTCGCCGAGGAAAAGAGAGAGCGGGCACTCATTACCTTAGCAGCATACCAAGAGCAGCTACGAAGGAGCTACAATAAGAAGGTGCAGCCAAGAGAATTTAAAGTTGGTGACCTAGTCCTAAGGAAGGTCTTGGCCAGCACCAAAGTGTCCTCAGACGGAAAGCTTGGACCGAACTGGGAAGGCCCGTACAAGATCGTGGGGATCGCTGGCATTGGGGCCTACCGCTTGGCCGATCTGGATGGGGACCCAGTCCCACGACCATGGAATGTCCAGAACCTTAGAAAATTCTTCCAGTAATTTGTTTGTGTGATTACGAATACAATCACATTTCTTTTAATAAATTCGCATTTGTTTTTAGTTGGGATTACGAGTAAAATCACCAACATTAGTTATTCAGATTTTTTGATATTTCTAGCATTAATGAAATGTTATCATGATTTTGGTTAATATGAACCGCAATTTCCACTTCAAAATTTGGATTCCTATTGGGGAGCAGAGGATATGTATATCTGCAGTGAATATGTGTATTTGCAGCGAATATTGCACGAAAGATCCTAAGTATGAAAAAACTTAGGGTTTTGCAACGAATATTGCACGAAAGATCCTAAGTATGAAAAAACTTAGAGTTTTGCAACGAATATTGCACGAAAAGATTCTAAGTATGAAGAAACTTAGTTTGCAACGGGTATTGCAACAAAATGCTAAGTATGAAGAAACTTAGTGTTTAGAACAAAATGCTAAGTATGGAGAAACTTAGTATTATACATTTCTAAGTATGAAGAAACTTAGTTTGAGCAGAATGCTAAGTATGAAGAGCCTTAGTCTAAAACGAGTAGTATGAAGAAACTCAGCTCGGCGAACAAATATTGCAATAAACAGTGAGCAGGGTAGACAAATCCCTAGATACACAAATTGAAGATTACAAAATCACCAGCCACATACGGTCACGCAAGACCAACTATCAGCAGAACGTGAAACAAAGTACGAGAGACTAGAGTATCAACAAAGCAACGGGCCACAGGCGGCCGAATAAAGCCACACAGGGCCAAGAGTAGAATTTAAAAACAGGCATGAGAAATAGCAGGCATCAAGCCTCTTCACCGAGCTGATCAACATCGGTGGCATGACTGGGATCAGGGCAATTACCTCCAACAAGGCTCTCAATGTTGCCATCGTTTGCAAAGGTAAGATCGGGAGGTGTATCTTCGATCTGCGGCTGCTCAGAGGGAGGCTCGGACCGATCAGGCTGGGCTCGAGCATCAGGTTGGGCTTCGGCAGTAGCTGTCTTGCTCGGCAGCTCTATGTCAGTCCAGTGAGGGGAAGACTCGTCAACGCCGAGCTTCTCGAGGCAGCGTCGCCAAGCCGCCCCCCAAATGGTATCTTGCACGGCCGGCATTTGAGCTTTGTAGTGCTCTGTGACCTCCAGGACAGCTCTGTCGTACTCCGCTGCTGCCTTAGCCTCAGCAGCGGTCAGCTGGTTGCTCAGTCCATGTTCAACCTCCTCCGATCTCTTTACCAGGTCGGCATTCTCCCCCATGAGCGCCTCCACCTCAGCTCGGGCTTCCTTAAGGGACTAGGAGTACTGGGCGTTTTCCTTCTCCGCCCTTTTTTGCTCTTTCTTGAGCTCCTTCTCAGCCTCATTCGCCCTCTCGAACCCCACGAACGCCTTCTGCATGATCTGCAAATGAAAGTACGGTGTATAAAGGAGTCTAATGATACAGCTAAAATAAAACTAAGGGTGATGATTGTACCTTAGCACTGGATTGGAACACAGACTTCATCAGCACTTCATATGAGTTATTCTTCTCCCTCTCTATGTCATTGGGCAGAAGAGCAGCTCTGGCGACGCCGAACGCCATGTCAGTAGAAGAGATCTTGTCAGTGTCGTTGACAGGAGTGCCGTCGGGGCGGGCGAGTGTTGGGGCCCAGGGCTGTGCCAACGGCCGAAGTTCAGACGGAGATAGGCTGGTATCCCCAGTCCTTCTCCTCTGGGTTGGGGGCTGTACGTCCTGAGTACCCTCCAATGGCCTCTTGTCTCTTTGCCGATCAGTGAGGGAGGTTGCTGCTGGAGGAGGGGGAGTGACATTCCTGGCAGACGGTGGAGCACGGGAGGTTCCACCAAGGCTAAGTGTGTCCAGCAAATTGATCGGTTGTAGAGGCATCTCTGAGCGATCTGGTGAAGGAGAGTAGCCTGGCGAGTCGTCCGAGTCTGCAAGAAGGTTCGATTGCTCGGCTAGTGCTTGGACGAGTCCGCGATGATCCAAACTACCAACTTCTTCTTCTTCTTCTTCAGCAACTCTCCCGGATGTACTGGGCTCTTGGTCGGCTCGAACAATGATAGGGATGGCAGTCGGAATCTCTTCAATATGGGCGAAGGTTACCTGCCGCTGAAGGTCTGCTTGGGTTTGGGAACGAGCAGAGCCCCTTCCAGCTCGGCCTCTGCGGACACGAGTTCTTTCTCGATCAGCAGGTCGGCCTGTGGCAATCACGGAGGAAGGTGGTGGCCAGGCGTGCCTTGTCCTGTGCTCTCCCTCTCTCCTGATGTTACCCCAGTAAGACGGTGTATAACCCAGCAGCCGTTGAGCCGAGCGGCCAAGCCCTACAGGAGTTGGTTCGAAGCCGTCGAACCAGAGAGCTTTGGCAATATCCTCCCGGTGGAGCTTGCCGTGGATCAGGCGACCACCGTGGTTAAGGTTTCCCGCTACAAAACAAAACGATGGTCAGGGTATGATTTCTGAAATAATAAGGAATGAACCGAGCTAGAGAAAAATACTAACGTAGTCTGCCTGCAGCTCTGGGGCAAGCAGGGCCGATTGTGTTCCCCTCGGCATCTCTGGGCTCCCAATTGCCAGTGACTACAATGAAGTCATCCGCCTCTCCCTTTGAGGAGTTCGGCAGATCAAGGATAAGCTTCTGACTGGGACTCCTTGCTTTGAAATAGTAATTCTTCTCGGCTGTAGGGACTACACTATAAAGGTAATGTAAGTCCCACCAGTCGAGATTAAGGCCGAGCAGCCTATTGAGGGCCACTGTGCCCATGACTACCCTGACAAAATTAGGACAGAGTTGCCTGGGGTTCAACTGACACCTAAAACAGACTTCACGAAAGAAGGGATGAAGGGGAAACCTAAGGCCACCCTCCACGATAAAAATCAGAGGAACGTAAATCGTGTTCTCATCCTGACCCTCTTCTATTAAGTCCTCAGACCTACCTAGCCGGAATTGTACATCGGCGGGGATCTCATATTCTCTACGGAACGCCATCATTTTTTCTGGGGTGCTTATGAGAGCCCTGTGCCTACCCATTTTTTCGATAAAACTAGGGTTTCACAGTTGAAACCCAGAAAAAACAAGAAGATGGATAGACTACGGAAAAAGCAAAGGAGATGAAACGTGAGATGGAAAGGGAAATCTTTGAAGGTCACTTACGTGGAAGAAGAGGATCTAGCAAGATTCTCTCCGATGAGAACGGAAGGCTTTCTCTGATAAGGAAATCGGATGAAGATCGAAGTCGAACTCAGATGACGGCAATGGAAGACGAAGTATTTCTCTCTCTTCTTCTTTGCTTCAGACGAGTGCGAAGTGAAGAGGAAAGAGGGGTTTTTTGGTTTTAGAGGGATTTGAGAGGGAAAAACAAAATAATAATGATTATCCCGCCCGAAACCCCGTAAAGGTGGAACGTGGCATACGTGAAACGTCAGCGGAATCGTCCTTTCAACTTATCCGAGCCACCAAAGGGTCATTCACATTTAATATGAAAATGATGTTGCCACCCACGTGGAGGGAAGGCGTGCGAAGGATACATCGGGAACCGTTGAAGCTCTGCATGCTACTGATGCGTAACAGTAGCGGCAGAGCTGGGGAGAAATTGGAGTGGGTAAAATCTGGTTACCCTACTAACTAGGCATAGCACGTGCCTAGTAACTTTACCACGAGAGGGTGAATAGCTTGGCACCATATAGGGTACACGTGAGCCCTGTGCCGAGCTAGTTTGGCCATGAGTAAGGCCAAGATGATTGAATAAATTAAATATACCAGGATGTGTTAGCTCGGTATAGGTCACAAGGGAATGCCCCTGATATGGCCGAGCTAGCAGAGCTATGAGTAAAGTTTAATTAGCATTCTGGGATACATAGATTCAGCTCGGCGTGAGTAGCTGGGTTATGTACGAGTCATACCGAGCTACGTGGAAGCTCGGCACCGCCTCAGATAAGGCGGTGAGACATTCCAGACTATTCTATGAGCAACTCCTTATGAGATAAGGAGCAATCCCGTGAAATAAGGGATCGATATGGAAAATCCTAATGTGATTAGGAGTATACCCCATATAGGGAGGAATCCTATATGGAAAGAAAGACCTCTGCCAGACGAGATCTGGTAGGGTATGGGAACTCATCTCTAAATAGGAAAGTCCTATTAGGAAAAGGATTCCTAAAGAGAATAGGAAACAGGGGCACGAGATGCCTAATATGAAGAACATCTGTACCTATAAATACAAGGCAATAACCATGACAAAAGGTACGCTGTGAAACCTATTTTCATACGCATTGTGATTTGAGAATTCAAGTACGTGATACTAACTTAGGCATCGGAGGGCCTTTGCCAACGAGAGGCAAAGGTGCTCTAACCCTTTTTCTATCTTGCAGATCTAGGGTTGGTTCAAGGAAGCACGTGATCCAGCGTTACGTGGAATTTTTCCCGTACAGTAGTCAACAAGTCAAAGCAAGAGGGTTCGGTATCGATACCTCTATTAGCCGTATCGATACCGAGCAGCTACGCACGACCAAACGATGGCGTTTTAATGTATTGCAAGGGAGGCCACTATATAAACGATAATATGATCATTAATTAGGGTTCGAAACTTTTTAGATTTTTCTGCATTTTAGAGTTTTGCGGCTACAGTTTTGAGAGCTTTCCTGCATTCAGCGTTCTGCATTCGAGTTGATGTTTCCAGAGTTTCAGCTTGTGGATTGATACTGCGTATTGATAATCAATTTCAATTCTTCTTTTGCAATCTACGGTATCTTTAGCTATCGTTTTCTTTTTTATTTGATTCTTCTAGCATGTTTAGATCTAGGTTTAATTCGTTTTCTGAAATTCTCATAATCATGAGTGAGTAGTCGTTCTGAGTGCGGCCGCGGGATGAAGGTGTCCCGTGGCTAGGCTAATTTATGATCCACCTCGGTGCCGAATCATTTTAATTAATGCGCAATTTTCAAATACGGATATTTTTCTAGCAAACGAACCCGGGCATTGCCAATTCCAAATGCGCGTAGAAATTGGTGATGAGTGGTGTGCACTTGTTGGAAACTGTTTCATATTTTTAAATCTATTAATTGAATAATTGTGGCCCGAGTGAATGTGAATTAGACTAGCTGCGGGCACCGTAGTGCCCACGGCTGTGCTCTCCTTTTTAAATTCAGAGTCCAGTAGTTAAATCAGTTGAATTTAGTTAATTAAGTAAATCATTTGAGCAAGGGGTGGCTACCTGAGAGCCAATTACAAACGTAGAGCCGACATTGTTTGAGTTAGCACCGTAGACCGTCTCTGTGGATCGACTCCGGTACTTCCGGATTTATTGTGTTGCACCGGTCGATAGTCCTACGCTTGGGACGAAATTCTAGTTAATTATTAATCACCCGAACGGCCAAGCAAAAACCATTTGCTAAAATCAACCCATTTTCATTTGCTAAACTGGGTTGATAATGGGATTCCCATTATCTTATTTGCTAAAATCTCCCACTTGAATTTATGGGATTCCCATTGTATCAAATGAAAAACAAGGCTTTTGATAAGAAATCAAAAAAATAAACATAAAACACGGATGACGAAAGAGTAAAAACTTTCTAGGGTAACTAAACTAAATTTTTAGATTGAAATAGAAACATGCATGGATGTTCCTGCTCTATTTTGTAGATTGAAATAGAAACATGTAAACAAAATTTGGATCAAAGAAATCTGACAACCTAATTGTGGTAAAGAAAAATAAACAACTTAAGCTTCAAATTAAACATACCAAACCTTTTTTTATTTGGAGTCAGCTACTTGAATACGTTTATTTTATTTTATGATAGCCAGATGTCTGGACCAGCTTTCGCACTAGAGTTTTGCGGGCAAGGAGAATCTAACATGAGACCTTAGGTAGGAGCAAACCCCTAAATCTCAAGGAAAGACCACTTTGCCAATTATTTGGGGTTGGCTACTTGAATACTTCCCCGAACTCTATATTTGTATTCTTTATTGAACTTCCTAGGTGGCAAGTTATGGCAGTGTGAGATCACATATTTTTGCGACATGAGACGGCTTATAATTCGGAGAAGGGCACTATTTATATTGAGTGAATAGAGAAACCAAGTTCTTATTTAATCATTTTTTGTATAGTATGGTATGCAGGCCCACCGCTTATAGACAATTATCGGAGAAAATGACGCTCGCAAGTACTGTTGAAAACATCATATCACAATTTCATTTTACTCTCATGCACGCCACTATATAACACTTTAGAGCGACGCACTGGCAAGATTAGTGTACATGAAAGTTTTGGATGTGTAGTTAGAAGCACCATTCATTTAATTTTCAAATTTGGATTTCGCAATTCCGTATTTTCTAAATTAAATGCCGTGGGATGGGACTACATTAATTTTGTTGGACAACGTTTATCACAGAAATTTCGTCCCATTATCCATGTTGTAAAACCTAATTACAAATCCACTTATACTTGGAAAACATTTACTAGGAGCATTTGTGAATTTAATTCAAAACTTATTGCAAATCCACCTATTTACTAAACTTATCCCACTAGGCTATGAAGTAGTACTGTTATTTACTATTAGTGTACACATCTACTCTTGAAAGGGACTGTCATCAAAGATTTAACTTCAATACCATATATGCAAAATCAACAATTTCAATAGTTCTCAATCAAAAACTTGAAACGAATCTACTAGTGTAGTCCCCACTCAAAACCTCTATTTTGGGAGGCACATAAATTTGTAGACGATAATGTAACCGTGATAATACGTGGCAGTACCATCTTAATTGTAAACGTTTCATTATGGTAGCTAGGGACTGCAAAAGCTTGGGTGGATTGCACATAGTGTCCTATTTTTTGACATTATTAATTTTCAATTTTTAACGTTTGTCATTATTATTGGGGTCCAACCAAGAACTTTTTACAAATCCACCTATACTTGGGAATACATTTACTGTAAGCATTTTTAGATTTCCCATTCTAATAATAAAGTTTGAATTATTATTATTTACTATCCGTGTACACATCGACACTTGAAGGGAAATGTCATTACAGATTTAACTTCAGTACCATATATGCAAATTCCATAGTTATTAGTCAAAAACTTGAAATCGAATTCACTAATGTAGTCCCCACTCAAAAGCAATATTTTGAGAGGAACATTAATCTCCAGAAGATAATTAATGTAACAAAAATGATAGATGACAGCCGTCACTTCATGAGAAACTTTAGGAACTTCACGGGCTTGGGAGGATGATAGATGAGTGTCCTACTTTTTGACTTTTTTAATTTATCAATTACGTATAATTTATTTTCTGAACGTTTGATCAATGTGTTAAATATGTAAGAATACCGACTACCCTTCAAACCGTACTTACACAATCAAATTGACAGCGTTTGACTGGTTTCTTAGATTTCATTGGTCTGGATGGTTTGGATTATGGGAAAAAATCGGATTTTGCGGTTCGGTGAGGTTGGAAACATTAAAAGTCGTTTGAAACTGAAACTGACCAAACCGCGAAATATATATAAATTATCCAAGTGGACAATTTCAAATTGTATTATTTGTTAATTAAGGGTTGAGCGTTGTTTTGTTTGCCATATAATTGCCGAATAGTAGTTTTTTTCCCCCTAGTGGTAGAGTTTAGAATTTAATATCACTAAAGAGTAGAGTTACCTAATTTTGCTTGAACTATCATTCACTTGTTGCGTTTGTTGTAAAGAATATACTGTTTTATTTACGATGAGAAATTGGACCAATTACATAAAGTCCAAACCGATAAATCACACTGAACCAAACCGCCTAAATACAATCAAAAAATAAAATAAAAATGTGAGTTAAAAGTGAGCAGAGAGAATCAATTATTATTTGGGTATTTTACAAAAAAAATAAAAATGTGAGCCAACTTCCATTAATAGTCCAAACCAATTGGTGTTTTCCCAATAGACTTTGCGACAAACAATCAAACCAAATGGGCTATTCAAAGAGTCAATGTCAAGGGCTATTCAAAGAGTCAATGTCAAGGGCGGATCCAAGGATGCAAAAGGCTAATATTAGGCATAGGTCGTGCTGTGTTGCATCTTGGTAATTTTGGAAGACATTAGACATGAGTCTAAGAAAGATAGAGCATAGCCATGTTGGTTAGACCAGTGCTAGATTTGTTGATGATTTGTAACGATCGATGTTTCACATTGCAGATTGATTGCCCTTAATATTAATCCAAACAATCACTATGCCAATGTTAAAAGTGCCCACTACAAGCAAATTTATTAGCTATGCACTCTAAATCTCTCCCCAACTTTATTACATGAAACGGATTTTTCTTCGACAAGAATATTGCAAATAGTTACAGAGTCACGAAAATACACAATAAATGTCGACAAATTCATTGGACGATCGAAAGTTCAGAAAAACAAGCCGAGCAACGACGATGAAAGGAGGATGGCCGTTTTTCACTTTTTCATCTGTATACATCATCTTGACTTAAAAATACAAAAGCATTCCCGGCTGAATACCTCCTTGCACTGTTTCAATTTCATTGAACCTGGAAATCAATCAGCTTGTTGAGTTGTTCTTGCCTCAAGTTGCTGTAGAAGAACATAAAATTAACCTGGTTAGTTTGTACAACAAGCTGAAGGGATTATGGGGAAAAATTAATTAACTTGTTTTTTACTTTGTTATTCAAGAAATTGATTAGAGCATCTCATAAATCATCTGCATCTAATTCCGTAAAATAAATAAATTTATCAAACAAAATGAAAATGAACCGCTAATGAATTTTTTAAATAGAACGACGGATGAATTTCAAATAGAATAATTTGATTAAGATCCAAAAATCCACCCAAATAGAGGAGTAATTAGAATAGATCCGGCCCTCACCTTTAACATCAGGCATCTTGAAACTCACGACGTATTGGGGAAGGATGTGTGAGTTCATGTAAGCACCCCAAATGATGTGTTTTCTTGGTGCCGAGATGTTGTCCACACCAGAATCAAATTCACTAGAACTTGGCTCGTGTTGATTTGAACCAACACGTACCTCTTCCATTTTACCGAGTAGTACTTGGCACATTAACATATGCCTGATTCCATGTTCATCAGGAACCGAAGACGACACACTGCACATCATGAATTGGAAAATAAAGAGTAAAAAAACAAAATCAAAACAAATTATTCTGCGAAGAAGGAAAAGAGACAGCTCTATTAGCTAATACTTACCAATCACCGGCTGAGTCTAAAGGAGAAAGATAGACCCCAAAACCATATGAATCACTACCCTCATCATAGATTCTACAGAATCCATGACGAATGATTTCATAGATTTCGTCTCTTGAAGCACCATACCAGGCATGCTTCACATTGGCATTCCCTCCGCATTTGTTGGCCACGCCCTCACAGAAAATGCGAAAAGATTCCAAACGAACTTGCCCGGTTGGACCAGAATTTAGGTTCCTGTGTATGGCAACAACGTTTGTATCGTTTCCAAGTCCCGTAACCACGCAATTTTTTATGATTTGATGGATACTATTGCCTTCTTCTACTTTTGTCATTCCATTCTGAATGCAAATCGCATATTGATCAGAATGCTCCATCTATTCATTCAACAAACAAGTCAATTGAGTAAGAAAAAAATAATCTTGGTAGTTCTTCTCGTTAACTAATTGCTCATGAAAAACACACAAAGAAGAATGAGGAAGAAAGGTTTTACCTTTGAAAGTATTGTTTTCTTCTTGAACACTCTTGAAAGCAGATAGAGATATAAATGGCAGAATGTTGTAATCGAGTTAGCTGGGAGAGGTCTACAAGTGATTGAATGGGAAGAGGACTGGCTCGCCTTATATAGGCGTGTATGTGAGTCAGCAGCCCGATTAATCCTTCGTCCCGAAATCTTTGCCCCCACCATGCTCTTCTCCCGTCGCACCCCGTGCGGAGCTGTGGCGGAGAAATAGAACATACTCAAGCTTGGAATTAACGAAGCATTATACTTTCTATTTATTTGGAATCGGCTACATGTATCTACTTAAAATTTTGTGTCTTAGTTCCTTCATCGAATTTTTTATCTACACCGACACAAGTGATGGAACTCAAGCCTCACAGACAATAATTTATGAAAACTAGGGATATAGAATTGGAAAAAATGGTTGTGAGAGTAGGACGAAAAAGTACGCTATTTAAATTTTTACGGACTGAGAATCCAAACGTATCTTTTGAGAGATGGGGCCACTATCTAAATTAATACTGTAAACAAGAAACTGTCACTTTTTTGCAAGAATTTCTACAAACAACCTCAAAGATCCTTTTAGAGATAGTGTTTTGGACGGCCCAGATGTCTAACCAACCTTCGGCCATCTGATAGTGTTTTGGATGGCCCAGATGTGTTTTGATTTTTTACTGGAAAAAATAAATTTAAATTAAATTGAAATTACCGAACGCAACCGGGCCATCCAAAATCATTTTTCCCCAATATATGTTCTTTTAATTAAGCAATTTAAAATTACCGTAATTTGGTGCAAAAAAAAAACTAAAAACATTCTATGGAAGTAAATATTTTAACGTCCACAAAAATACACGTTTTCCAAAAGTGTCACTTAAAAAGGGACGAAGGGAGTAGTATGTTTAGCTTTCCCTAAATCATACTGCAATTTATTTCTCATATCAAATTTACTAAACAGGAGAAACATTGATATGGCTTATTCAATAAAGCAATTTGGTACCAACTGTACATGTGAACTTGCATTGTGAGAAATTTCCATGACCAACTACAAATCCACATATACTTGGAAACCATTTATAAGAATTTATTATTTTTCCTTATAAGAGAGGGTAAATAAATTCCGGTTCAATAAGCACTGTAATTTGGTGCAAAAAAAAAAAAAATTAAAAACTTTCTATGGTAGTACATTTTTAATGTCCACAAAAAATACACGTTTCACAAAAAATTAAAGTGCTTAATGAGCACTGTTATTTGGTGCAAAAAAAATTTAAAACGTTCTGAGGAAATACATTTTTTAACGTCCACAAAAATATAAGTTTTCCAAAAGTATCACTTAAAGAGAGACGGAGGGAGTACAATGTTTAGCTTCCCATAAATCATACTGTAATTTATTTCTCATATCAAATTTAGTAAACAGGAAAAACATTGATATGGCTGATTCTATACAGCAATTTGGTACCTACTGTACATGTGAACTTGCATTGTGAGAAATTTCTATAACCAACTAAAAATCCACATATACTTGGAAACCATTTATAATAATTTATTAATTTTCGTTGTAAGAGAGGGTAAATAAATTCTGGTTCAATGAGCACTGTAATTTGGTGCAAAAAAAGTTAAAAACGTTCTATGGAAGTACATTTTTAATGTCCACAAAAAAAACACGTTTCGCCAAAAATTAAAGTGCTTAATGGGCAGTGTAATTTGGTGCAAAAAAAAATTAAAAACGTTCTATGAAAGTACATTTTTTAACGTCCACAAAAATACACGTTTTCCAAAAGTATCACTTAAAAAAAGACGGAGGGAGTACTATGTTTAGCTTTCCCTAGATCATAGTGCAATTTATTTCTCATATCAAATTTACTAAACAGGAAAATCATTGATATGGCTGATTCTATACAGCAATTTGGTACCAACTGTACATGTGATGTGAACTTGCATTGTGAGAAATTTCTATGACCAACTAAAAATCCACATATACTTGGAAACCATTTACAAGAATTTATTAATTTTCCTTATAAGAGAGGGTAAATAAATTCCGGTTCAATGAGCACTGTAATTTGGTGCAAAAAAAATTAAAACGTTCTATGGAAGTACATTTTTAACGTCCACAAAAAAAACACGTTTCCCAAAAAATTAAAGTGCTTAATGAGCACTGTAATTTCAAAAAAAATTAAAAACATTTTGTGGAAGTACATTTTTAACGTCCACAAAAATACACGTTTTCCCAAAGTGTCACTTAATAAGGGACGAAGGGAGTACTTTGTTTAGCTTTCCCTAGATCATACTGCAATTTATTTCTCATATCAAATTTACTAAACAGGAAAAACATTGATATGGCTTATTCAATAAAGCAATTTGGTACCAACTCTACATGTGAACTTGCATTGTGAGAAATTTCTATGACCAACTACAAATCCACATATACTTGGAAACCATTTATAAGAATTTATTAATTTTCCTTATAAGAGAGGGTAAATAAATTCCGGTTCAATGAGCACTGTAATTCGGTGCAAAAAATAATTAAAAATGTTCAATTTAAGTACATTTTTAGTGTCCACAAAAAATACACGTTTCACAAAAAATTAAAGTGCTTAATGAGCACTGTAATTTGGTGCAAAAAAAATAAAAAACGTTCTGAGGAAGTACATTTTTTAACGTCCACAAAAATACACGTTTTAGTATCACTTAAAAAGAGATAGAGGGACTACTATGTTTGGTTTTCCATAAATCATACTGTAATTTATTTCTCATATCAAATTTACTAACCAGGAAAAACATTGATATGGCTGATTCTATCTAGCAATTTGGTACCAACTGTACATGTGAACTTGCATTGTGAGAAATTTCTATGACTAACTTCAAATCCACATATATTCGGAAACCATTTATAAGAATTTATTAATTTTCCTTATAGGAGAGGTTAAATAAATTCCGGTTCCCCGCCAATACTAAAAATATTAGTGTCCCCCCTAGATGGTAATTTTTCACTCACTGTCCGCATTGCTTATTACACATCAAGCTATACTTGGAAAATAATTATTAACATTTGTTATTTTTTCTAATTTTGGACTTTCAATTGCTATACTATCTCTCTTCCCATCCCACACAATTCTTGAACAATCACTAAAAACAATAATGTTGGCGTTCAACATTAATGTTTTTGTGCTGTGAGTGACAATATCATCATCGATCTAATGCGAATTTCTTTTATTGCCGCTGGGACCATGTTAGAGAATTTTGAATTACCTTACGACTCCGTTTGCTAACATATAACCTTTACCTTGACTCCTTTTATGCAAGCATACTATTTATTTTTATTTTTTAAGAAAAGATATGCAAGCGTACCATATACCTCAAAGATTCAAAGGATGCTAAAGAGTTTGACGATTTATAATTGAGAACAACTCCTCTCCATACATCTTCACACCATCAACTTTTGTCCAGATCTTCGTTTAAAATTACTATTGCTTGACCGAAATCCTAGACCTAAATTAATGGGTTGCCCCAAGCGTAGGGCTGAGACTGGTGTAGCATAATACCCGGTAAGACCGGAATCGAATCCACAGAGACGGCGGAGAGTGCTTAACTAAAAACTCGGGTTGTGACCTTTGAAACGGCTCTTAGGTAGCCACCCTTTGTGATTTGATGGGGAAATTAACTAAACTAGAGTAAAACTGGTTTGATTAAACTGTTAAAAAGAAGATACGGTCGTAGGGTTCATAACGACAGTGACCAGATCCAGATAATTCCGCTCCGTTCGATGTTCTAAAAACGTTTGATTTTAGAGAGAAAAAGGTACCCCGAAAGATGCGAATCCTCGTGGTCGCCGTTTACCCATGTACAGCGAAGAACAAGTTTTGGTCCCCCGTTCCCCGCATTACATGGGCTCCGACAATGCCCGGATACGTCTGACGGAAGCTCTTTAATAACCTAAAATTGCTTTTACCTTTATTAATTTGGAAAATAGGAGCAGAACGAATCCAGACCTGGCCACGGCGTGTTAATCATCCCGCGACCATACCTAATGAACTACTCACTCATATTAAACTGAACAAATAACGAAATCATGAAAGAAAACATGCTTGAATAACTAAATATGGATTAAAGCAAAGATTCAGTAACAAAGCGCGGACAAACTCCCGCGAACGAAGATTTAATGAAAATAAAACAGAAGGTTACCGGAACAATATGTGAATCTGCGAACAAAATTTCAAAACTTCAATGAAAAACCCTTCGGATAGTAGAATCTCCAGAGGAAAAGTCGGCTACTACTTGGAAGCAAAAAAAACAAAACTAAATTCGAACCCTAATTCGACCTAAAAAGGAAGTATTTATAACCACCCGAAGTCAACACACATGGTAGGTCAAACGGCTAGTTTTAAGGCACCCGGTATCGATACAGGGAAAGACCTGTATCGATACCCAGACGTTCTGTTCGCGTATGTGCACCCCGGTATCGATACAGGTTTTTACCTGTATCGATACCGACACCTCTAAATTGCCTTCCAAGCTTGTTTGGTCGTCCTCACTTGGGTCCCACTGGTTCCCAAGATGCCCAACCGCCATGTGTCCACTTTATGCGCTCTTTCCGACCTGTTCCCTACAAAATAACCAAAAACAAGAAAAACCAAGGACAACACCACATCAAGTGAAAAATGGAATAAATCGCGCCCTAACGCGCTAACTCGCCCTACTTAGGCGCTTATATCTTGCGATATTGCGCGCCTATCAACTATCCAAACTGTTCACTTTGTAGAACCCGCAAAGAACTGTGTGTACACATTATAGGTATGATCAAATACCAATAGATATGTGAAGAATTTATACTTTGTTCTCCAAATTGTAAGGTTAAACAATAGATATGTGAAGAAATTATACTTTGTCCTGCAAATTGTAAAGTTAAACTATAGAATGTATTTATCATTCATTTTGAGTAACAATTTGCAATGTGTTTATGATAGGGGTGAAAGAAAAACCGACGGACCCAAAAAACCGACCGATCGGTTTGGTTTTCGGTTAGGGTGAGGACGGGTTTGGTCGGCTTCGGTTTGGATCGAACCGAACCGATCAATTTTCGGTTCGGTCTCGGACAGGACCGAATCACCCTGTCCATACCAATTTTGGTCGACTGGAAATTTCTTCGGACCGAACCGAACAGAACCAAAATACCCCAAAACCATACCGATTTGTTCATTTCAATTTTAACGCCGGACCGAAAAACCCGAAAAAACTGACAGGACCGAATCACCCTAAACCGATTTTCGGTCTATTGTTTTTTTCGGTCTGTATCGGATCTCGGATAAATTACCCTGAACCGATCAGTTCGATCCTGAACAGCCCAAAAACCAAACCAAACCGACCTGACCAAATTTCACCCCTAGTTTATGAGTCTATAGACATCCGATCATACTTACCTTTACTAGGCTTCTAGTTCTTTGCATGCTTTACGATATGCACAATGTGGATCATAATTTTAGGCCTGAGATAAGAATTAAAATTGATAAAATTGATAGTATGGAGGGATGGGGTAGACAGGGAGCTCATCCATTTTATCATTGTATTTGGACTTGGGCATGGCTTGAGTAATCGACCCACGTGCCCGTGCCTGTGCCCATTCTTTATGGTCCTTCAAATTTCAGAGAGGGGGAAGGAGAGGAGGCAGTGAGAGAGAATGTGGTTTGAGTTTTGAAAGGGGGGAGGAGAGAGAGAGAGAGAGAGAGAGAGAGAGAGAGAGAGAGAGAAAGAGAATGTGATTTGAAATTTTTTGTGTGGTGGGGGTGGAGGAAAATGGTAGAGATAGAGAGAGGGAGTGAGTTGGCAGAGAGAGGGATCAAATGTAATATGATGATTGAGACAAAAAATATGATTAAGATAAAAATCGCTCCGTATTATACCAAGCCTGTGCCTGAAGGCACGTCTTGAGTAATACCCGTGTCCATCCCATTTTTTATGGTCCTTCGAATCTTAGAGAGGGGGAAGGAGAGTAGGTTGTGAGAGAGAATGTGGTTTGAATTTTGAAATGAGGAGAGAGAGGGAGAGAGAGAGAGAGAGAGAGAGAACGTAGTTTGAAATTTTGTGTGTGGTGGGCCAGTGGAGGAAAAAGGGTAGAGATAGAGAGAGGGAGTAAGTAGGGAGAGAGAGGGATAAAATGTAATATGATGACTGAAACAAAAACCACCCTGTATTGTAATATAGATATCCAAAAGGGAATTCATGATAACTCAAGTTGTTTGGGTTAGCTTATGCGTGACTTCACCAATCTTAGACGTCAATCCAACCTTCTGCTATCTAGGCCGCAATTCAAGGCTCTTCAGAGGTTTTGACACGGAGACCTTGGAAGGGAGCGAACTCTCTATACCTTGACACCAGGGCAACTCCTTCAAATTGCAAATCCCTGATATTATTTGGTTTTTACAAAAAAAATTTAATTAACTCCAAGCTTTAACACACTTCGACAAATTTTGAAATTAAAATCACTAATCTATTTCACATATATTATTCTTTCATTACCTAAACAGTGTCGAAAATCTTAAAACATATTCTTGTCTAAGTTGGAATTCTTTCGAAAGAAGTTTTGAAAACCGTCAATCAAATAAGATATCTATCCAATTGGCGTAATCTTAAGATTGCTCCAAAGTGTGCCATGTGAAACTACATAATAAGATTGCGTAAATTCAATCCTTCTCTTAACCCTATGTACAAGTGTACTACTAATGAAAGGTCTTGCATGATTTTCCATTGAAAGCTCATGCCACGATTTCGAACATATCTAAGGTGTTGAAAACTAGGTGACACTAGCATCAATGGGCTGTAAGGGTAAGAGGCCTACCTGTTTGGGGGCTTGAGTATGTGGTGTTGTTGACCACCTACACGACCTACAACTGAGAAGCCTTTTGACATAAAAAGACTTCTCAGGTCAAAGTATAGGCGGGTTAAAATAGGTGTATATGTATAACTTGTGGCCCAGTCCTTTGATGTCACTTTCTTCCCCTATTAATTGGTCTCTTTTACTTGTCTTCCATCTCAATTTCTCAAGAAATTGCTCAGCCACCTCAACCAATGGATACAGGAAAGAAAAAAAATCCAAATAGAATATATAAAATCCGAATTTTTCACTTTTATAGAAGTGAAGCCTCTTTTACTTTAACAAGAATACACCAAAAAATAGTGAAGTTATCCACTTGCATAAATTCACACTATCTATTACAATTTACAAACCCATGGGTTGAAAAAGTGTACAATCTTGCACTCTGTGGGTTCCACTGAAGCTGGAGGTCCATATCTTGCATCAGAGTTGCTGTAAAACAACATAAGAAGTAAGAGCTCTTAGTTGTACGGATGTTGAATGTATAGGTGTGTGCGAAATATGATTAATGGAACCAAGAGTTCAAGGAAAAAAAGGTTCTTCAGCATGCTCATTTTCGAACATAATTATACAAAAGGTTGAATTAAGGACGGAGTAAATCAGATCTATTCTTTTGGATAGAATGGTTGCTTATAAAAAATAAAAAAAAAGATGCATGTAGTTGTACAAAATATATATTCCGTAGTACCAAAAATGAAAAAGTTTTACAAAATAGCAACAAAAGTGAGCAACATAAACAACTTTACTCATCTTAATTATTTATAGAGAATTCACATCTTTGAAAAAAAGGAATGAGAAAAATGGGAAGTATGAGTAAAAATAAATGAAGACGTCATACCTGGTTGCTATTGATCAACTTGATTAGAGCAGACAACAACTTGTCTCCTGCTAGTTGCCTTATTTTTTGTAGGAGTTGGACTTCTGAAATCTTACTTTCCTATTACCAAACATAATTGAAAAGAAAAACTAATAAATCCACTTGTTAGATAATATGAGGGGTACATGGTAAGTGATGGTCGTGTTCTCAGAGTATCTTTTCTCTTGTAATTGTTGTTAGTTAGTTTGTTAACTACTACTTAAACAAGTTGTAAGGCGGTTTGGTGTATCGAATCAGAAATGAATTTCAGAGTTACTCTTTCTCTCTCTAGCTCTCATTTGTGTTCTTGATATATGAGTTAGGGTTTCAATCGTCTTCTTCTTAAAGTTCTCTCTGTAATTTGAGTATTGTTCTGAGAAATTCTTCATGGTATCAAAGCAATCGACGCAAGTCTTTTACGATCCTGTATCAAAAGTTTGATTTGAGAAGTTCTTGAGAAGTTTTTGTTCGTCACAATGACAGATCAGACTACTGCTACAGTTACGATTCCGCCTGCGCTAGCCTTTCTCGTCTCCAATTTCCAGTCACTGGTAACAATTAAACTTGATTCCACCAACTATCTTCTTTGGAAAACACAGATACACAATGCCTTGCGTGCAAATGGTTTTTTTGCTTATATTGATGGAACGATGAAGATACCTGATTCACAAATTGTAGATGCAAGCAATAATCGTGTGGATAATCCTGATTATATAAAATGGTGCTTGGTAGATAGTCAATTACTATCTTGTTTGACTGCTACCCTCTCTGCTAGTACACTTCCCTTGGTGTTAGGGTTTGAGCATGCGTATCAGGTGTGGCAATCGCTTGAATCTAGGTTTAATTCCTTAACCAGGACTCATGTTCATGAATTCAAGCGACGTTTGTATAATATCACAAAGACTGGTACCATGGAGTCATATATTGATCAAATCAAGGACTATGCAAATAGGCTTGCCGCTGCAGGTTTTCCCGTGAGTGATGACGATCTTGTGTTTCATACACTTAATGGCTTACCAGAAGAAGAATTTAGGGGTTTTCGTACTGCAATTCATACCAGAGGGGGAACATTTTCTTTTGATGAGTTGGTGGCTATGTTAAATGCAGAGTCACTTACCAATACAAAGACATCACACTTGGATAGTGTGTTCCTTGCTACTTCTAAACCTATTGTGGTGTCTCACTCTACCAATATGTTTACACCTCCTTCCTTAATTCCATCAGTTCAATCTTCATCTTCCGCTGCTTCTTACACACAACCTGTGTTATCTTCATCATCTTCTGGTCCATCTCAGAGTAATCAGACATCGCCGTTTGTTCCTTATCCGACACAAGAACAAAGATCATTTGGTAGAAACAGAAACTTTGATAACAATGGAAGAAGGGGTGGCTATGGTAATTCTGGAGGTTTTTCACAAAATGGTTGTCAAATATGTGGGAAAACAAATCACATAGCTTTCTATTGCTATCATAGGCAAAATTTGGCGTTTCAGCCTGTTACACAGAATTTTCAGAATCAGAATTCCTCTCAGAATGTGAATTCATTCCAGAATTCACCACAGTATTATCAGAATCAGAATTTTTCTCATGGTCTTCAGGGTATGATGTTTCATCCTTCCTCACAGTCTTATCAGAATCAGAATCCAGTTCAGAACTCCACTTTTAGAGGCAATTGGAGGCCTCCTGTTTCACAAGCTAAAGGGTTTATGTCTTATCCTCCTCAAGCTCATTTTGTTTCAGCATCTCAGGGGTGTGTTACAGATTCTGTGCAAGGAATACCATCTGGATTCAATCAGTATTCCCCAGTTATGTCTGAGGTTTTTCGGTATCCAGAGCACTCATCAGGCCCTGTGGCTTTTCTGTCTCCAAATGCTTCAGTTGGTTTTGACAAACACTACAAGAAATTTGGTCATTGGAGACGAATGAAATCGTCACCAAAAGCATGGTTTTTGTCTCTGATAGTCTTGGTGACGAAAAATAGTTTTGTCACCTATAGGTTGTCTCCGAAAGTCACCTGGTGACGAAATTATTGTTTCGTCACCTATACTAAATTTTGGTGACGAAATTTTTCGTCACTAACGTGACAGAAATTGGGTGACGAAAATATTGTTTCGTCACCTATACTAAATTTTGGTGACGAAATTTTTCGTCACTAACTGTGATGAAGGTGACAGAAATTGATGAGGTAGCTGCTGACGTGGCAATGATGTGGCGGCTGACGTGGCGCTGACATGGCGCCTGCGTGTGCTGAGGTGGCGGCTGACGTGGCACCTGCGTGGCGCTGACGAGGCGGCTGGCGTGGCGCCCACGTGTCGGCTGGCGTGGCGCTGCTGAAAATTGTGAAGTCTGCTCCTCCTGGGAATCGAACCGGAGACCTCCCCTGTGCGCGGGCGCGCGCGAACCAACTGAGACAGGCAAGCCATCGTGTTATATAAGCACCTTTTTAATATTTATACTATACAAACCGGATTAATTCATTTATATTACTTTAATTCATTTAATTACTTTATTTAATTTATTTAAATTACTTTAATTCCTTTAATTACTTTATTATTTATATTAATTCATTTATATTACTTTGTTTATATTACTTTAATTCCTTTAATTTATTTATTTATATTACTTTAATTCCTATAATTACTTTATTTATATTACTTTATTTCCTTTAATTACCTTATTTACTTTATTTATATCATTTCATTTCTTTATATAAATTAAATTAATTATTTAATTAATTTAATTATTTATTTAATTCAATTCTTTAATTTAATTCAATTTTTATTTAATTATTTATTTATATCTTTCATTAATATCTTTTTTATCTTTTAATTTATTTATTTATTTATATTACTTTAATTCCTATAATTACTTTATTTATATTACTTTATTTCCTTTAATTACCTTATTTACTTTATTTATATCATTTCATTTCTTTATATAAATTAAATTAATTATTTAATTCATTTAATTATTTATTTAATTCAATTCTTTAATTTAATTCAATTTTTATTTAATTATTTATTTATCTCTTTCATTAATATCTTTTTTATCTTTTAATTTATTTATTTATTTATATTTTTGTTTTTTATTTATTTAATATTTTGTATTTACATCTTTTTCTTAATTATTTAATCTTTTTCTTAATATTTTGCACGCACTTGTGATCCTGCAACTTGTGATCTTGTGATCTTGCAACTTGTGATCTTGCAACTTGTGATCCTGCAACTTGTCTTGCAACTTGTGATTGTAATATTGTCAACGTGATTGTAATATTTAGACACTTTAAAACGTGATTGTAATATGATTGCCTTTCCTTCCCTCTTTTAATTACCCTCTAATATATTATTTATATTAATTATATTAATTCCTTTATTTACTTTATTTATATTACTTTATGTGGCGCTAATTACTTTTTTTATTTATTTACTTTTAAACATGATTGTAATATTATTCACTTTTAGAAGCTTTTTTTTTATATTATTCATTGTTAAGACAAATTAATAAATAAAGTTAAAAGAAAAAATAAAGAAAAAACAGAAAAAGAAAAAAAAATAATTATATTGCAAATGTAAATAAATAAAGTTAAAAGCAAAAAGAAAAAAGAAAAAACAGAAAAAGAAAAAAGAAAAAGAAAGTTCAGCCGAAATGGGGAAGGGTATTGGGGGAATGGGGGGTGGGGCCGGTTGGGGAGCTATCGCTACACAATTGATCAGACAAAAAAAAAATATTTTTGTTAATGAAATTGTGTCTTGATAATTAAGAAGCTTTCTAAACCCGATCGAGGCAAATTTTTACGAGAAAATGATTAAATAAATAAGGAAAATTAGTTTTGGTGGAGTAAATGGAGGGAACACATTAGTGACGAAAAAAATATTTTCGTCACCAAAAAGATGTGGAGGGAACACATTAGTGACGAAAAAAATATTTTCGTCACCAAAAAGATGTGGAGGGAACACATTAGTGACGAAAAAATATTTTCGTCACCAAAAGATGTGGAGGGAGCATATTAGTGACGAAAAAATATTTTCGTCACCAAAAAGATGTAGAGGGAACATATTAGTGACGAAAATAGTCATATAGGAGACAAAAATTAATTTCGTCACCACAATTTCGTCACGGTTTCTCATTTTTGTTGTAGTGAAAAATGCCTTAGTTGGCTCTGCTGTGGGGAATTTCAGTCAGCCACTTCAGTCTTATCCTGTTAGTTCCATACCTGCACCACCTCAGCAGTGGATTTTTGATAGTGGGGCTACAACTCATGTCACACATGACCTGTCTAATTTGTCTCTGCATCAACCTTACACTGGCTCACAAGGACTTGCTGTGGGAAATGGGGCAACTATTCCTATTGCTCATTCCGGTAAAGGCATCTTACCCACACCTTGTGCTCAGTTTAGTCTCAGCAATTTACTTCATGCTCCACAAGTTTCTCATAATCTTTTGTCTGTTCATCAATTTTCTAAAGATAATAATTGTTTCATTATCTTTGATTCTCATGGTTTTGTCATCCAGGACAAGGCAACACATCAAGTGCTTTACCAGGGCCCCTGCCATCAGGGACTCTATCCACTTCTGAACTCATCTAATCAGGGGTTACCTCAAGCCAATGTGTGTTCTACTTCTTCTACTATTTTGTGGCATCAAAGGCTGGGTCATCCTAGCTCTACTCTGTTTCTTCCTTTGATAAAACTACTTGATCTACCAGTTAATAAGGCTGCACAAGTCCATTGTTCCAGTTGTAATGTAGCCAAAAGTCACAAACTTCAGTTTCCTGTCTCTGTTTCTCATGCTTCTTTTCCTTTTGAGTTGATTCATGCTGATGTGTGGGGACCAAGTCCTATACCTTCATTTCAGGGATTTCGATACTATTTGTTGTTGGTTGATGATTGTACTAGGTTTTGTTGGTTGTTCCCTTTGCATTACAAGTCTCAAGTTAAAGATAAACTTGCTCAGTTTAAAGCCTTTGTTAGTACACAATTCAATTCTTCTATTAAAATTGTTAGGTCTGATAATGGAGGAGAGTTTATTAATACCTATCTCCTTTCGTTGTTTTTGAATGCTGGAATGCTTCATCAGACTTCCTGTCCTCACACTCCTGAACAGAATGGAGTCGTTGAGAGGAAACATAGACATCTCATTGAAACCACAGTTACACTTCTTCATCAAGCTAGTCTTCCTCTTGAGTTTTGGTCAGAAGCATTACTTACTTTTGCCTATCTGACTAATCGACTACCTCATTCTACTCTTGATTTTCAAATACCATTTAGTCTTCTTTTCCATACTAAACCTGATTACTCTATGTTAAGAACATTTGGTTGTGAGTGTTATCCTTGGCTCAAGCCTTATACTTCTCACAAACTTTTACCTAAATCTAGAATGTGTGTTTTCCTTGGTTATTGTGACACCACCAAAGGCTATAGATGTTTTGATCCAGTGGGCAACAAGGTCTATATTTCCAGACATGTAAAGTTTGTAGAACACTTTTTTCCTTATACTCAGTTAGTTTCTACTCCTGTTTCTTCTCCTACTCATTTGCATATTCCTCTTACTGTATTTGATGATCTTGCTGTTCCTGTTTCTTCTTTCATCTCTCCTGTTGCATCCTCTAGTTTGTCTTCAGTTATTTCCAGTTCCTCTCCTAGTACTTCTTTGCCATCTACTAGTTCTTCTTCTCAACCTGTTAGTTCTTCTCCTCCTGTTGTTGCTTCTTCTTCTTCTAGTGTACTTGCTTCTTCCCATCCTATGGTCACTAGGTCTAAGAGTGGGATTCATAGGCCTAAGCAACCATTGTCTTTGCTCTCTACTGTTACTCCTTCTTTCTCTAATTTTTTTGCATCTAGCACTTTACCTGTTGTTGAACCTAGAGGTTTTGCTGAGGCTAATAAGCACACAGTGTGGCAAAGAGCCATGGATGAGGAATACAAAGCCCTACTGTCACAGGGTACTTGGGATCTAGTTCAACCACCACTTATGGCTCATATCATTGGCTGCCAATGGATATATAAGATTAAACGACACTCTGATGGTTCTGTGAGTAGATACAAGGCTCGACTTGTCGCAAATGGTAATCAACAGGAAGAAGGGCTGGATTTCTCTGAGACTTTCAGTCCAGTGGTAAAACAACCCACAATTAGGGTAACTTTAAGCTTGGCAGTGCATCATAACTGGCCCTTGCGCTAGTTAGATGTCTCTAATGCATTCTTGCATGGTTTGTTGGAGGAAGAAGTTTATATGAAACAACCAATGGGGTATAGAGATCCAATGCATCCCAACTATGTATGTAAACTCCGAAAAGCTTTGTATGGTTTACGCCAAGCACCTAGAGCTTGGTATTCTACCTTTTCTACCTTCTTGCTGTCCAGTGGGTTTGTCAACAGTAAAGCTGATCCTTCCTTGTTTATATGCTCTACAGATTCTGTCATTACTTTAGTGTTGGTCTATGTAGATGATATTATAATCACAGGCAGCAGTACCACTTACATTGATGAGTTTGTGGCTGTTCTTGGAGCTAAGTTTGCCATGAAAGACTTGGGGGCTCTTAACTATTTTTTGGGAATAGAGGTACAGTACTTCAAAACTGGTCTGATGTTGAGCCAGACAAAGTATGCTACTGAATTACTTCACAAGGCAGGTATGTCAGAGTGTAAACCCAGCCTACTCCTGCTTCTGTAAAGGCTGTTGTCTCTTCAGATGAGCATTTTACAGATTTGACTTTGTTTCGTACATTGGTAGGCTCCCTGCAATATTTGACACTCACTAGACCAGAAATAGCACATGCTGTAAATGTTGTATGTCAGAATATGCATGCACCCAAGGCTTCCCATTTTGTGTTGGTAAAGAGAATTATGCGATATATCAAAGGTACTCTTGTGCATGGTTTGCATTTTACTCCTGGTCCATTGGTCTTGACTGCTTATGCCGACGCAGATTGGGCTGGGGATTCTACTGACAGAAGATCCACCACAGGTTTTTGTCTTTTTCTAGGCTCCAACTTAGTCTCCTGGTGTGCCAAGAAGCAACCTACGGTTGCCAGGTCCTCTACTGAGGCTGAGTACAGAGCCCTAGCTCAGTGTACAACTGATGTGGTATGGCTTCATCAATTACTTTGTGAATTGCATGTACCATCTACTTCCCCTTATGTTATGTGGTGCGATAATTCTTCTGCTATTGCCTTAGCTCGCAATCCTGTGTTCCATGCAAGGACTAAACATATTGAAGTCGACTATCATTTCATTAGAGAGAAAGTTTTAGCTCAACTTGTTCAGGTTTTACATATTGGGACTGCAGCTCAGTTGGCAGATATTTTTACTAAACCATTGTCTGTTGCTAGGTTTCTTTTTCTCAAAGACAAACTGATGATTGGTGCACCACCATCATCAGTTTGAAGGGGGGTGTTAGATAATATGAGGGGTACATGGTAAGTGATGGTCGTGTTCTCAGAGTATCTTTTCTCTCGTAATTGTTGTTAGTTAGTTTGTTAACTACTACTTAAACAAGTTGTAAGGCGGTTTGGTGTATCGAATCAGAAATGAATTTCAGAGTTACTCTTTCTCTCTCTAGCTCTCATTTGTGTTCTTGATATATGAGTTAGGGTTTCAATCGTCTTCTTCTTAAAGTTCTCTCTGTAATTTGAGTATTGTTCTGAGAAATTCTTCACCACTCCTTGATGTTCCAAACTATTTTTTTGTAAAAAAAAAATAAGAGCTTACTTGTAACTCAGCATGGCATTTTTCAATCAACACCATACTTGAACGAGGTAAGAATCTCGAAAGCTTGGACAACAGAGCAGAAACATCCATGCATGTTGAAGTGGGTATTGGCACATTTGTCTGAATTGTTTTGAGACCTTAGAAACAACAAGATCCACATGAAATATAAGATATAACCACTTAACAATACAATATTTGGAAAATCAAAATTTGATTTGGGAAAAAACAAAAATATTCAAGTCAAATTCTGAAATTTATGCACCCAAACAGGATGGTAATTGCATCCCTCACCATTAAGATTGGGAGCTCTGAAACTAACGACGTAATTGGGTACGATGTGGGAGTTCATGTAAGCACTCCAAATTATGTGTCTTCTCGGAGCCGAGAGATTGTCTACTCCAGAGTCAAAGTGGTTGGAGCTTGGTTGGTACTGTTTGGAACCAACACATATTTCTTCCATTTTTCCGAGTATGACTCTACACAATAATAGATGCCTTAGCCCATCTTCATCCGCTTCCGATGACAAAGCACTGCACATCAGGATTTAGATAAGAGAAAAGAATTCAAGATTAGCGTAGGTTGTTTGGCTGGCAGTTTTGAGATAAGTTTTGGGGAAAATAGTTTTGTACAGGGTAGCGTAATTTTTTTTCTTTAGTCTATTTTTTTAACATGTGAATAATTTTTTTTTTTTTACTTTTTGGATAGAGATACTGTATATACATCGAAAAAGTAAAAAATAAATAAATAATTTGATAAGAAATCACTAAGATAGAAAAAACACGGATGACAAAACAGTGAAAATTTTGAGGATTAAACTACAAAACGAAAAAGATACTTTTTTATGCTTACCCATCAATGGCACAGTCAAAAGGAGACAGATAGACACCAACACCATAGCCATCACCATCTTCAGGTTGTCTGCATGTAGTGAATCCATAAGATAGGATTTCACATATCTCACTCTTTGAAGCACCATACCAAGCATGCTTGATATTAGCATTCCCACCACATTTCTCTGCCACCGCTGCAGAAAAAATTTCAAACCTTTTCAACCGAGCTAATTGCCCGGTTGGACCAGAATTTGCGTTTTTATGAATTGCTACAAGGTTTGTATCATTTCCAAACAAACCCATTCCCTTAAGAAAGGTTGACTTAATTAGTTCGCTGGCTCTGTTTCCTTCCTCTGATCTGATCATTCCGTTTCGTGATAAAAACGCAAATTGGTCTGAAGAAACTTGGGAAACAGGAACCTGCATTTCGCGATGCGCCATCTATTCATTCAACAAACAATTGAAATGGGTCAGCAAGTAAAACTATGCGTAGTTGTTCATGAAAATCATATGAAGGAAGGAAGAAAAATCAAGAAAGAAGAGAGAAGAAAGAATTTACCTCTGACAATGAAACTTTGCAAGAGGATTCTTGAAGGCAAAGGCTGGAGAGATGCAGGTTTCTTTGGAGTTTATCCGAGAAGCACAGGTGGAAGAGTCCTAAGACTCCAAACTCACTATATATAGGCATATGTGAAGCAGTCCCCACCGTGCTCTTTCTGCATTGCACGTCGTATTACATTTTCCTATTTTGTAGATTGAAATAGAAACATGTAAACAAAATTTGGATCAGAGAAATCCGACAACCTAATCGTGGTAAAGAAAAATAATCAACTTAAGCTTCAAATTAAACATACCAATTTTGAATACGTTTTTTTTTTTTTTTCCTGTTTATTTGGAGTCGGCAACTTGAATATATATATATATATATATATATATATATATATATATATATATATTTTATGATAACCGGATGTCCGGACCAGCTTGCACGCACATCAACTAATTCCGGGGCCCTGAAGGTAATGACCGGGAGTGGCCTCAAGAGTTTTGCTGGCAAAGGAAATCAAACCTGAGACCTTAAGTGGGAGCAAATCCTAAGTCTCAAGGCAAGACCATTTTGCCAATTCCTTGGGGTTACGCTAGTTGAATACTTCCCCAAACTCTACGTTTGTATTCTTTATTGAACTTCCACGGTGACAAGTTATGAGCGTGCAAGATCACAAAAATATGTAGCAAAAAAAAAAAAAAAGCGATAGAGAATCGATAGTCTTTTGCAACACGAGACGGCTTATAATTTGGAGAAAAGCACTATTTATATTTAGGGAATACAGAAACTAAATTCTTATTTAATTGTTTTTTGTGCAATAAAGTATACGGGCCCACCACTTATAGACAATTATAAGAGACAATAACGCTCGCAAATACCGATGGAAACATCATCACAATTTCCTTTTACTCTTACACATCGATCTCTATAACACGTCAGAGCGATGCTCTCACAAGATTAGTACTGTAAAGAGAAGTTTTGGATGTATATTTAGAAGCACCGTTCATTTAATTTTCAAATTTGGATTTTGCAATTCCATATTATCTAAATGCCGTGGGATGGGACTACATTTTGTTGGACAATGTTTATCTCACAAGAATTTCGTCCCGTTGTCCATGTTGTAAAACCTAATTACAAATCCTTGGAAAACATTTACTATGAGCATTTGTGAATTTAATTCCCTCCATCATACCACATTTATCTTTACAATTGGTGTCCACCCCAAAATTTATTGAAAATCCACCCATACTTGGAAAACATTTACTATGACCATTTTTAAATTTCCCTTTCTAATATTGTGGACTATGAATTAGTTCTATTATTTACTAAGGGTACGCATCTACTCTTGAAAGCGAATGTCATTAAATTTTTAACTTCAATACCATATATGCAAAAATCAACAATTTCAATAGTTCTCAGTCAAAAACTTGAAACGAATCTATTAATGGAGGCCCCACTCAAAACCTCTATTTTGGGAGGCACATTAATTTTTAGACGATAATGTAACGGTGATAATACGTGGCATTACCATCATACTGGTAAACATTTTATTATGGTAGGGACCGCAAAAGCATGGGTGGATTATAGACAGCATCCTATTTTTTGACATTATTAATTTACTTTTTAACATTTGTCTTTACTATTGGGGTCCACACAAGAACTTGTTACAAATCTACCTATACTTGGGAAAACATTTACTATGAGCATTTTTAGATTTCCCATTCTAACAATAAAGTATGAATTACTATTATTTACCATCTGTACGTGCACACATCAATACTTGAAGGGAAATGTCATTACAGATCTAACTTCAATACCATATATGCAAATTCAATAGTTATTAATATTAGTCAAAAACTCAAAAGCAATATTTTGAGAGGCACATTAATCTCCATAAGATAATTAATGTAACGAAAATGATAAAAGAGAGTATCGTCACTTCGTGAGAAACTTTAGGGACCACACGAGCTTGGGAGGATGATAGATAAGTGTCCTACTTTTGACATATTTTAATTATTTTTTTGAACATTTGGTCAATGTGTTTCTTTTTTTTTTTTGTCAAAAACGATAACAGATGCTATTATTGAATACCAAGAAAAACATCAAGAGGAGCCTCCATCCTTTGACAAGGAAGGGAGGAGCCAATCCGGGGGAGACTCGGTCCAACGACCATACCCCATTCCAGTGAATCCTTTACTAGCTAAAGAATGAGCCACAAAATTAGCAGCTCTACAAGCAAAGGAAAAAGTGCAAGAAAGAAAGCTACTAGATCAAGATTGCACATCGCTTATGATAGCTCTCACTTCTTGACTGATCGGAGTCCGTCCATTGATCATATTGATGATAACTTGCGAATCGCCCTCAACAATCACTGCCGTAAGTCCCAGTTGTTGCCCCAATTGCAAGCCCCTAAGAAATGCTAATGCCTCTGCGACAGCAGCGCTGTTGCACCATGGTGACGCTCCATTTGCAGCAGCCACAAATTCTCCTTTGTCGTTCCTAATGATTAACCCGAATGATCCCATTTGAGAAGTCTTCTTCCACGCCCCATCGACATTTATTTTGACTAGGCCACCATGAGGTTGTTGCCAACCCGCATTGGGCCCCTCCACACGCGCATCCACTGCCAACTCATTAGGCTGATTTGCATCGTGGAACACCCTTAAACACTCCTTTGCTCGAGTGAAGACAACTCTGGGAGGTAGGACCTTGTGCTCGAAGACAGCACCGTTTCGGCACTTCCATATATGCCACAACACGACTGCCGCAAGAGCGGAGCACCAGTCTTTATTTCCTTTATTCTGCCATTGCACCTCCAAGGCATCCCACAGTTCAACAAATGAATTAAACTGAGCATTACCAAAGTTTGGATGTAAAGAGGAAATGGACCAAGTTCGTTGGGCAAAAGAACACGTACAAAAGAGGTGAACAATCGACTCCTCCTCTATACCACAAACTAGGCAAACCGATTCCACTTCGACCCTTCTTCTAATAAGAACCTCCCTTGTAGGCACAATGTCGTGGAAACATTTCCACAGAAAAAATTGGACTTTTGTTGGAACCCAGAGTTTCCACAAGTGCCGCCATCTCTTTTCCATTACCTCCTCGTCATTAGAGGTTCCCCCATTCTGCATGTTAGACCCACTGTCTATAAGATCCCTGATTGCCATATATCCCGACCTCGCATTATAGGATCCAGTGTGCAAGTAGTGCCATACAATAGTGTCGGGAGCATTTGTACATGATAATGGGATACTCAAAATGCTTCGTGCCTGTTCCTCTTCAAATAACCTGTTGACGTCCTCTACCTTCCATGTCTTCGTTTCTGGATTAATGAGTTGATCAACTGTCACAATTCCATCATCAGTTCTGGTTCGTCTTGGGACAAAATCTCCAGCCTTTGGAATCCACGGATCCCCAACCCGAACTGAGGACCCATTTCCAATCGACGATCGTAGTCCTTATTCCAGTACCTTCCTTCCTTCCTTCCCATATGCTCCTCCAGACCCATGACGGATTATTCCCCAAACGAGCCTCCATAAAGTCGCAATCTCGAAAATATTTGCTCTTCAACACTCTCGCCATAAGACTCTTGTGTGCCACCATAAGTCGCCACCCTTGCTTAGCTAGGTTATAATCACTAAGGCTACGAAAAGCTAGCCCGCCTTTAAATTTGTCTTTGCATAATCGACTCCATTTCAGCCAATGGATTTTCCTCTCATTACCCGTCTGACCCCACCAAAAACTTGCCATAGCTGCCTCAATCTGGTGGCATAACCCCTGAGGCAATCTAAAACATGACATGGCATATGTTGGTAATGCGAGCACGATCGATTTCACTAAAACCTCCTTACCCGCCTGAGTAGGCAGCTTCTCCTTCCACCCAGCTAATTTTTGCAAAACTCTGTCCTTGATGTAGTTAAATAACTCAGTTTTGGACTTACCAATCTCAGCTGGTAGCCCCAGGTATTTCCCGAGATCTGCTCGAATCGGAATAGACATCAAAGCGCTCAATTCGACCCTTAAATCTGCAGTAGTATTTTTACTAAAGAAAAGAGCTGACTTCTGGAGATTAATGAGTTGGCCCGATGCTTTTCGATAGTTCTGAAGAATAGAATCAATAGTCTGCAACTCTCGTCGATTAGCTTTGCAAAAAACCACCGTGTCGTCTGCAAAAAGAAGGTGACTGATGGAAGGGCTGCCTCGGCAAATTCTGATTCCATGAATGGCTCTTCTCTCCTCTGCCTGACGGAGCATTGCTGAAAAACCCTCGGCGCAGAATAGAAAGAGATACGAAGAAAGGGGGTCACCTTGACGAAGCCCCCGCGATGGCCGAATGAAACTAGAAGGGTGCCCATTGAGTAAGATCGAATAGCTCACCGTCGAAATACATCCCATAATCCATCCAATCCAGACCTCGTCAAAGCCCATCTTACGCATAATCGCTTCCACAAATCCCCACTCCACCCGATCGTAGGCCTTGCTCATATCCAATTTTAATGCTACAAATTTGTTACTGCCATAACGACAATTCTTCATATAATGTAAAGCTTCTTGAACAAGAATCGTATTGTCCGATATCACCCGCCCTCCAACAAAAGCACATTGACTTTCACTTATGATCTTAGGTAGAAATTGTTGAAGGCGAGTAACAAAAACTTTGGATAAAACTTTGTACACTGAGTTGCACAAGCTGATAGGCCGAAGCTGACCCATATTCATCGGACATTGAACTTTCGGAATCAGCACTATGTGGGTGTGATTGATGCTGCGAAGAAGATGGTTCGAATGACAGTAGCTTCGAATTGCGTCCACGATGCTCGGCCCGACAATAGGCCAAAATTGTTGAAGAAATCCTGCTCCCATCCCATCTGGCCCTGGCGATTTGCCAGGATCCATTCCAAACACTGCACTTTTGACTTCACTATAAGAGATAGTTCGAGTTAAGAGCCTATTCATTCGTGCCGAAACTCAGTGGTCCACACAATCTAGGACCAAGTTCACATTATCAACTCCCTCCGAGTTAAAAATGTTTTTGAAATAGTTCTCCGCAATACTTCTTACCGCATCCTCACCATCTTGCCAAACCCCCATATCATTCTCCAACCCGACTAACCGGTTCTGTTGTCACCTCTCACTACAACAAAAACTACCTATGGCGACGAAATCTAGCGAGGAAACTCAAATTTCCTGGCCAAAAGGGTCTTTATGGCGAGAAAATTAGATTCCTCGCCAAATGGGTGTTTTTGGCGAGGAAATCCAATTTCCTCGCCAAATGGTTAACCTTTAGCGAGGAAAATTCATTTTCCTCGCAAAAAGGTAAGATTTGGCGAGGGAAAAAAAATTCGTCGTAAAAAAGCAACTTTTTGAAAGGAAAATCATATTTCCTCACCAAAAGGTACTTGGTGGCAACAAAATTTGTGACTACCAATTAATTTTTAATTTTTTAAAATTGGGCTATTTTAAAATAAAGTATACAACTATTTCTATTATCATATTACACATAGTGTATAAATATGATTAAGCTAGTACTAGTTTAGCCCAACTTCTTGAATATTTTTGTCTCTCTCTTTACAACACTCTTATCTCTTTTTTTTCTTTTTTCTTTTGTCTTTTTGTTAGATATGGAATTTTTAATTAATTAGAGGTGTTGATGAACTAAATTTAAAAAGTAAAAAAAAATTATGAAAAGAAGCAAAAGAAAATCACTAAAAATGGAAAAACTTCAGAAATTATGCATTACGTTAATTTTTTAAACTTCGATGCAGAATTTATACACTTTTTTTTTAATTTCTCTCTTCAATACAAATAATCAAATGAAAATAGATCAAAATATTAGCAAAAAATTTAATATTATTCACTCTGCAACAACTATGTACTCCTATCTAAGAAAAAACTAGAACAATAAAAAAATATATTAGTCCAACAAAAGTTATTGTCAGAAACCCATAGGCCATCGAACATGTTTAGTCCAAAAAAAAAAATGAAAAACATGTTGCAGTGCCAAAAATCTCAAAAGCTTGGACATTAATAATGATTAAGAATATAACGTATGCAGCGAAAAACATATGAAAACTACTATATATATTAAATAGTCGAATAATGGAACAAATTGCAATGTTGGTGAGGTGGATAGGTGTTGGGCGTGCCATAGAGGAGGTTGCAAGTTCGAACTCCCGTGCAAGCAAAAAAGAAAGCTGGGTAGAGAACATCACATTTTTGTTTTCGCGCTACAATTAGCGACAAAAAAAATGTAGTTGGCGAGGAAATAAATCCTCGCCGATTCCTGTAAATGGCGAGGAAATAATTCGTCGCTAATTATCTACAATAGGCGAGGAAATAATTCGTCGCTAATTGCCTACAATAGGCGAGGAAAATGATTTTTCCTCGCAAAAGCCTTTTGCGACGCAGTATAGGCGAGGAAAGTGGGCGAGGAAATATTTCCTCGCAAATACCTTAGGCGAGGAAAAATGATACTCTAGCGACAAATTTTTTTCCTCGCCATAGCATGATTTTGTTGTAGTGTCTGTAAAGTCTGAGCATGGAAGAAAGCAGCATTCTTGTCACCATCTTTAAGCCACGAAATTCTGGATTTATTACGCCAATAAGTTTCTTCATCTTGAAGAGCTTTCTTGAGCAATAACTCCGCAGAGGAAAACTCTTCATAATTAAAGACTGGGCATTCAAAAATAAGTTGTAACTTGGCCTCCATGGCCTCCTTCATATGCCTGCCATTTAGTTGATGTTGTTTCCTCCATTGCAGCAGCCCAACTCGACAGGCTCTGATTTTCATATGAATCTGGTACCACTTCGACCCCACAAATCTCTTGCTCCACTCATTTTTAACGATACTAGCACAATCCTCTTGTTGTCCCCAACGATTATCAAAAATAAACCTCTGCTTGTACTTCCCTTTCTGCACTGTAGCATTCAAAAAAATTGGACAGTGATCAAATCCTCCTGGAGTAAGATGCCAAACAAGAGCGTCCGGATGACGAATTTTCCAACTAGGACTGGCTAAAAAACGATCCAGCCGCACTTTGACATTATCTTGACCGCACCTTTTATTGTACCATGTAAACGGATACCCGATATAGCCCAAATTAATCAGATTGCTTTCTTGGTCAATGTGTTTAAAAATATTGATTCCTTTCGACTAACATTTTGGGACCGTAGGCTTGAGGTTAGGGATTGAATTTTCAAAGGAAGATACTATGGTGATGTCCAGGATGATTGAAGAGGATGCAAATAGGTATGCTATATTGAGGAGGAGCAAATCCTAATGCTATTATGCTAGCACTGCTGTCCTTATATGATTCTCTGGCGGCACTATAGTGGTGGTAATTCAGCCCACTGTCTTGGCCCTAATGTGTGGTTGGTGCTACTCTCAAATCGCTGCAATTTACTGCTGGATTTTTGTCTTGTTTGATGGTTGTTGTTGGCTTGCTGCTGCTATCAATTCTTTGCATATTTCGTGGTGTGGGCATGTATCTCTCAGTGGTACACCTCCGCTACTGCCTTTGATGCTGAGGAGTCATAGCCTTATGTGGTGCTGCTATATTTGTGTTTGCTTCGTGTTGAATTTATCTGCTGTTATGGCTGCTGCTGTTATGATGCTCATTCATCTGCTGGGATGCTTTCTAAAAGAAATTTGGCCCACTTTTTGGAGTATGCTGAGTAGTGCTTTTAATGCTAGTAGGGTGTTTAGTAATGCCAATGCCGCTACTGTTTCGATGCGGGAGCTGCTTGGAGGAGGGCTGCTGGAGTCTTTTAGTGGATTGCTGCCTTTTTTGCTGAGGTCCTGTAGCTGCATCTCTTGGATGATTGAATGTGATGCAATTTGAGTTAACTTTTGCCTCTTTAATGCTGCCTCAAGTTGCTGATGCCAATGGCTCATTTGGAACTGATACTCGTCGCTGGTCTGCCTTTGGAGTTGAAGGATTATATTATCAGGGGCACTTTGTTTCTTGTCATTGGCTTTATGGATGTTGCTGTGGGGATCGATCTGTTTTTGTTTTCCTTTTCTTTTTTCTCTTCCAGCACTTCGCTGGAAACTTTGCCTTCACCTTACACATGTGTCTGGTTGTGGCCTCTAACCTCGATGTACCCTTTGTCGAGTTTTAATAAAATTTTATTGCCGATCAAAAAAAAAAAAACATTTTGGGGCCGTAAGGCGAATTCCTATGGAGTGCTTGTCCGGGCTTCTATTCTGGGTATTTTCTTTTCTTTTTCTTTTTCTTTTTGTTAAATTAAAGTATCCAACTCAAAATTAATTGTCATTAAGCGGAGATACCGCTCAAGCTCATATACTAGTTTTCAAAGTCTTAAATAATTTATAAGAGACAATCTCTAATACCAATTGACAATGTGAAAAGGCTGCCCAGACTCATTTAATAGTTTAAAAGTTTGTAATTAACCAATAAGAGACAAACTCCAACATTTCTTTTTTTTTTTTTTTTTGAGCTTATATGACGGGAACTAAAAATAGCTGGGTCCCTAATTTTTGCAATTTCTCCGTGTCTTAAGGCATGCACCTCTTGGTTCTTAGCCTAGGACCGGCTCTGCGACCAAGGAATCGGAAAAGTATTACTCCTATTTAGTAATTTGGTACCGAATCATGTTTCAGATTTAGTACTAGGTAAGAGATAATCTCCTGAGTAACAAGCAAACAGGTACAGCAATGCAACACCAATTTTTTCTATATATGCAACAACATCAATTTTCGGACTACACAAAGGTTGTATTAGGATTCGGATTTTTGGATGAAAACATATTTGAGTATACATCTATTTAAATTCAAGCTCTGAAGGTAGCCAACGAGCTGCAGAATTTAGCACTTCTGATTTTTGTCTTAAAAATCCATGAAAACAAGTTCTGAGAATCATCAAAATGTATAAAAACACGTTACTGTATCTTTTTCACAAGTGAAAAACTGGATATGCATCAGATAATATAACATATAGTTTAGAAGCAGAAGGGGGAAAATAACGTAGCAACAAGTTTGTTTGCTAATCAGGTTGGCAAAACAAAAAGTCAACAGTAACCTAAAAATGTGAGCATCATCCAACTTTTCACTTTCACCAAAATGAAGCCTCTTTTTCTTCAACAAAAATACACCAAAAAATAGCAAAGTCAGCTTGCATGAATTGCTAAGCAAAAGAATCTTCGGAAAGAATACAAAGATTAAATGCACCAAGGGTACACCAGCAAAACACCACCTTGCCCCAGAAACAAGGAAGGCAAGACGCCAACCATGTGGTAAATCAGATTCGTGGGTCAAAAATTTGTGAAATCTTGCACCATCTCTCTGGGTTGTACTGAAGCTGAAGATAACATCGATCTTGCTTCAGATCTGCTGTAAAACAACACAAGAATTAAGAACTGAACGCAATTTGAATGAATAGACAAGTGGAAAACATGATTAGTGGATCCAAAAAGTGTGGGAAAACAGTTATAGGCCGTTGGATTCTATGCCCTTTACGCGATCCAACGGCTCACAACTGTTTTCCCACACTTTTTTTTTTTGTGAGGGAGCCCTCATAGAAAACTTCTTGTATATATATATATATATAGTTTGAGAAAAATAATTTGTTGAACATGTTTATTTTCAAACATAATTATACAAAAAGATTACTCCATTAATCTTAAACAAGGATGGAGGAAATCCAATACCATAAATCGCAATAAAACAAAAATTATACTTCCCCTGTTCCAAAATAAGTGTTCTACCGACAAACCTCGGTCTTTAAAAAGATGCATTTTTTTAAAAATAATTTTTATTTTTTTCACAACTTAAAAGATATCTATTGATTTGTGAAAAAAAAATTGATTCTTTTTATGAAAAAATGTATCTTTTTAAAAGTCTAGGTTTGCACGTGGGACAATTATTTTGGAACGGAGCAAGTACTTCCTAACAACCCTTTTTTAAAATTGAATGAAGATAAAAAAAAAAATATCAAGTTTTGTATTTAGCCAAAACATTTTCCCTATTAAATCAAAAACTACAAATCTGGATATAAGGGCTTTGTTCGGTTTGGGTTTTGAGTGAGGTTTTTGGGAGTAATGAGTAGAGAGAGATAAAAAAAAATTTATTGGAGACTGTACAAGGTGGGTCTTGAGACCCAAACTAAACAAGGACAAAGAGAGTGTGTGTGTGTGTATTTTGGTTGAAAATGGCGGGCCAACAATTGTCTTTGGTGGAAGAAAGGTTTGCTGTAAGCTTTCTCACAGCAAACCTTGTTTTCTTTTAACACCGTTAGTCAAAAAGGCCATTCATTCATGTAGGCCTCGTTTGTCAAATTGAAAAATGGGGCCTACTCTAACCCACCCCCAAATCCCCCTAAACGAACAAGGCCGTAGTGTTTTGTTTTGATTGAAAGACAAGATCCATTTGATGTTACATAGAGTGATGTGTTGTCAACATCTGGTGAGAATGGTACAGACTACAGGGTGAAGGGACAAAAATGACAGAGATGGTGGGGGACTCGTGGAAGTCCAAATGGTGTGTAGAGAGGTTTTTTTGATCGGCAAATGAACATGAAGTAGTAAATGGTGTGATGAGAGGTTTTTTTTCACAACGCAGAGTGTGTGTTAACTTATCATTGGTGAAAACTGTGGACCAAAAGAACCGCTCATTGCGGATTGGGTTGGGACACATGGTGCCCGGCACCCAATCCGAACCGTCCAAACATGCTTTGGACAGTTTAGATTTGAGGGTAGCATTTTTGTGAATTTTTGACAAATTTACCCTCTTTCATTTGAACTGTCCAAATCATGTTTGAACTGCTCAAATTGAGTGTCGGGCATCACGCGCAAGTCCTTACCCAATCCGCACACAAAATTTTCTCACCATTTAGACTCTCCCGAGTCCTCCACCTTCTCTGTCATTTTTTTCCCCTCATTCCTTCTTCACTCTGTAATTTTCAAAACAATTTTTGAAAATGATTTCTGAACAATAAGAGAAGCAGTAATATTTAAAGATGTAGTTGTGCCAAATAGTGAAAAAAGTGCAAAACATAAACAACTTTATTGATGTTAATTACTTTAAAGAATTCGTATATATTTTTTATAAAGAATGATAAAAATAGATAGCGTGAGTAAATAAGTGAGACGTCATACCTTGTTACCATTGATTAAGTTGACGAGAGCAGTTAACAACTTGTCTCCAGCTAATTGCCTTATTTTTTGTATTAGTTGGGCTTGTGAAATCTTATTTTCCTATTAGCAAAACATAATTGAAATGAAAAACTAGTAAATCCACTCCTTGATGTTTGAAACTGGCTTTTTGAAGAAACATAAGAACTTACTTGTAACTCAGAGTGGCATTTTTCAATCAACACCGTACTTGAACGAGGTTAGAATCTCGACAGCTTGGACATCAAAGTAGGAATATCCATGCACATTGAAGTGGCTAATAACACATTTGTCTGAATTGTTTCAAGACCTTAAAAACAAAAGATCGAAATATTAATCACATGAAATATAAGATATAAACATCAGGAAAATCTAAAGACCAAATTTTTGTTAAAAAAAAAAAACACAAGCGTTAATTCAAGTCAAATTCTAAATATTCACCCAAACATAACGGTAAATTAGATCTTTTACCCCTGAGATTGGGAGCTCTGAAACTGACCACGTAATCGGGTAAGATGTGGGAGTTCATGTAAGCACTCCAAATTATGTGTCATCTTGGTGCCGATAGATTATCGACTCCAGAGTCAAAGTGCTCGGAACTTGGTTGGTACTGTTTTGAACCGGCACATGTTTCTTCTATTTTACCCAATATGACTCTACACAATAATAGATGCCTTAACCCATTTTCATCCGCTTCCGATAACAAAGCTCTGCACATCAAGATTTACATATAAGAAAATATCAAAATAAAACCTAGGTAACAAATTATTCGCAAAGAAGACGCATAAAGATAAGTAGTTTCTTAACAAAGTGTCCATGGTTTTTAGGTCATAAATTAAGGACTGTACCCATCAAATGTACTTACCATTTACAGTACTTGGTTTGCTTCACTACTGTGTTAACATGTGACTTATTTTGGGGTTGATGTCTTATGTTAGCAAACTTAATTATTTGTTATACACACGTTTTACTTTAATGAAACGTGACAATCGAGAAAGTTTTGACTGAAATTTAATGTCTGGTCAATGTATACGTATCGATATACTTTTTTTGATCAGCATACTTGATTGACCTAATAAAATGTCTCTAAATTAATAGTTCTAGAAACGAGATATTCAATAGTCAATCACTGTATCCATGTAATTAATTCTATAAATCAATAGACAAATAGTGTCTCCATTTGACGAAATCAATCAACAAATAATGGCGTGATGCACTCGGCTTTTGTAGGCATTTGATCTCAATCAACTTTATATCACGTCAATGATTATATCCGTTCATTCAGAGTAAATCATCTATTAGACAAAAATTACACGATCGATGTTGTTACTCCATGAACAAAATATGTTCATTTTTGAAAAAAAAAAAATTGGACTGCTAGCATCTATACAGATACCTTATTTTTTAAAAAAAAAATGTAACTTGTTTTTTTGGGCGAATAATCCATTAGCCGGACCGAAGAAAAACATCTCAAATCAACAAGGAAAAAAGAGAGACAACTGGAATTCTTATTTTTTAGTGCTTACCCATTAATGGCAAAGCCAAGAGGAGACAGATAGACCCCCGAACCAAAGCCATCCTCTTCAGGTTGTCTGATTCTACTAAATCCTTGAGATATGATTTCACATATCTCACCCTTTGAAGCCCCATACCAAGCATGCTCGATATTAGCATTGCCACCGCATTTCTCTGCCACCGCCGCAGAAAAAATGCCGAACCTTTCCAACCGAGCTTGCCCGGTTGGACCGGAATTGGTGTTCTTATGGATAGCCACAACGGTTGTGTCATTTCCGAAGAAACCCATTCCCTTTAACAGGCGTGTCTTAATGATTTCATTTTCTCTGGTTCCTTCCTCTCTTCTTATCATTCCATTTCGAGATAAAAACTCGATCGAATTCGTCTGAAACCAGGATTTCGCGATGCGCCATCTGTTCATTTGACGAGCAATTCAAATGGGTCAGCAAGTAAAAATCAAGAAGATAGGAAGAAAAAACAAAAAGAGGAGAGAGAAGAAAGATTTTACCTCTGACTATGTAACTTTCTTTGCAGATTTTTTGAAGGCAAAAACAGGAGAGCTGAAGGTTGGTTTCGAGGTTAAAACAGAAGTGCAGGTGTGACAGTGCGAGTTAATCGTGTCCCCACCGTACTCGTTCTCCGTTGCACGCTGTGTTACAATATATTTGAACTGGAAACGTATGAAAAAACAGATTTGGTATCAGAGAAATCCGACAACCTAATCGTGTAAAGAAAAAGAACCAAGTCAAGCTGCAAATTAGACATTACCAAAGGAAGCATTAGTTTTCGTTTATTTGGAGTCGGCTACGTGAATGCTTTCACAAATTCTATGTTTGGATTCGTTATCTAACCTTTGCGGTGACAAGTTATGAGAGTGCGAGATCACAAACATACGACGAAAAAATTTCCCATAGAGAATTGATAGTCTTTTGCGACATGAAACGGCTTGGGAGAAGAGCACTATTTATATGTCAATAGCGAATAGAGAATCCTATTCTTATTTAATCATTTTCAGTGTAGTATGATGTGCAGGGGGCCATGACAAATATAGGAGTTAATGACGCTCGCAAGTATAGTAGGAAACATCATCACAATTTCTTTTTACGTTCAAGCGTCTCTATAACACATTAGAGTGACGCCGCTATGAGAAAATTAGCGTAAAGAGAAGTTTCGGATGTGTATTTAGAAGCACCGTTCATTCAATTTCCAAATTTGAGTTTCACAATTCGGTATTATCTAGATGCCGAGGGATGGGATTACATGTCACCCCACCTTTAGTTGGACAATGTTGTACAAAGACAGGAATTTCATCCCGTTGCCCATGTTGTAAAACCTAATTACAAAATCCACCTATACTAGGAAAACATTTACTACTGTGAGCATTTATAGATTTCCCATTCAAATACTGAACTATGAATTACTATTATTTACTATCCGTGTACACATCAACACTTGAAGGGGAAGGTCATTATAGATTTAATCATTTAACTTCATTACCATATATGCAATAATGCAAAAATGCACAATATTTTCAATAGTTCTCGGTCAAGCACTTGAAAACGAATCCACTAATGTAGTCCCCATTCAAAATCCATTGTTTCACGAGGTAAGAGAGTTGATAGCTTTGACTTCAAAGTTGAGGAGCAGGACAAAGATGACTGACCTCTTTCAGAACCTAAAAAACAACACCACCACGCAAACGTATGAAGGATATAAACAAAGAGTACACTAGGAAAATACAAAGTATTGAAATGCGGAATAAGAGTTTAATCATGCTTTAAATATCCACACAAACGGAGATTGAGAGACTCGAGTCACTTGACACTAAGTGATGAAATTTGAAAAGAAGTGGTTGTTTATGTAAGCAAGCTGTCCTAATTATATGTCCTTTTCCCGTAAATTTCTTTATTGTGTGAGAATTATTAATATCTTTCAAATTAGAAAAATTAATTTCCTGGGAACTTTAAACAAGTATATAATTTCATAAACATAGTATTTGTACCTGCTGGATCCATCTGAATATAACCTTGCTAGATAAAAAAAATTATTGTAGATGCCGCTTTGTAATGAGCAAAGTTTAATTCAAAAAGGAAATGAGTTTTCTCTCTTGATCTTAAAAAATGGTAAAAATGCAGGGTCCATATATATAGAGAACACTTCCTAAATACTCTTGCAACTCACCCACATGGTAAGAAGTGAATATTGGCGAAATAACCCCGTGCTCTTCAATTACTCACTGACCTCGTGAAATCTGAAATCAATATTACCATGCGGGCAACAAATGTGATATATTATGAATTCTTACATTTAGTTAGAGGTGTCAAATGGGCGTTGCCGGCACGGCATGGCACGGGCCCAGCACGAAAAACTCCAGCACGAGCACGGTTTGGGCACGGTAAAAGTTGGGCACGGCACGACACGGCAAGGTCTGAGCGGGCACGGGGCACGGAGAAATGGGTGGGCACGGCACAGTAGTTGGCCTGACACGACACAACACGACACGGGCACGACACGATAGTTGGCATGGCGTCACACGACACGGACTTAATCAGGCACGGCACGGGCACAACACGGTCTTAGTCTGGCACGACACGGGTATGTCACGGTCTTAGTCTGGCACGGCACGGGCACGACACGGTAGTGTCAAGGGCACAACACGGGCACGAAACGAAAGTAGCACGGGCACGACACGGTAATTAGCCTGGCATGGCACGGGCACGACACAGAAGTGTGAAGGGCACGGTATGGGCACGAAACGGAAGTGCCACGGGCACGGCATGGTATAATAACGAAAAGAATGAGGGAAAATAAAAATAAAATTTTATATAAGAAAAGTAAATTTAATTTTGAATAAGAAAAATAAGTTAAAAATACATTTTTATAAAATAAATTTAATTTTATTTCAAAAAATGAAGAAAATGAAAAATGAATTTTTGAATAATAAAAATAAAAATTTTTATCTTTGAATTGATAGGTAAAAATTATTTTTTTGTAATTACACCATATATCATGGAGGGAGGGAGAGAGAGAGAGAGAGAGAGAGAGAGAGATGAACTTTGACTTGCCATAAATAAATACATAATAAATAAAAATACATTTTTATTAAATAAATCAAGTTGCCAAATGCCGTAACAATAAAAAAAAATGATGGAAATTAAAAATAAATTTTTGAATAATAATTAGAATGTAATAAATGGTCTTGCCATAATAACAAGAAAAAAATGAGGGAAAATAAAAATAAATTTTGAATTATAATTAGAATTTAATTAATGGACTTGCCAAATAAGGGGGAAAAAAGAGGGAAAAAAAGAAAATTTTGAATAAATTTTAATTAAATAAATGGGCTTCACAAAAATAAATAAATACATAATAAATCAAAAATACATTTTATTAAATATATTAAGTTTCCAAATGCCATAATAAGGAAAAAAAATGAGGGAAATTAAAAATGAATTTTTGAATAACATAAATGAAAAAACTTAGGGGTGAAATAAAAATTAAATTTTGATAACAAAAATATAAATTTTGAAATTTTTTTAATAAAATAAAATAAATTTTATTTGAAAATGAGGAAAAAATGAAAAATAAAATTTTAAATTATTAATATGTTATATTGTTTTGTATAAAATTTTGATTATATTATGCATTAGCCACACGATCGCAACACAATTATGATGATCCACACCGTTCACTTTGTTTGTTTTGCTATTTTAATCACCCTTGCTAAATTTGAAGTCCATCGGGTATTGAAAGCCCTTTCATCGGGGACGTTGATTTATTATCAACCGACAATTTGTCTCATTCGATCAAATACGTAACGATAGTTAAATCACTTCATTTTTTGCATGGAGAATATAATCACTCCCACTTGCAATCTAGACAATTCCGATGCGAAAAAACTGCTCTGATGGCTGTCGAGTCATGCACTATGAGACATTATTGCTCTTAAATGCACCAAATGTGATCTGATCAGATGGTTGCCGACATTTGATCGCCACTGTTTCGGGGGAAATGATAGAATTGATAAGCTATGAAATCGTAACGGTTTAGATCGAACATTCGAGAAATCGAGTTTGCACCTATATACCTTTTAATCATATACATCAAACTAACTTGGTTATGAACTAAGATATTATGCTATAGTGTAATGTATGCTAGCCACGCGTTCTCAACATAATTATGACGATCCAAACCGTTCACATTATTTGTATTGCTGTTTTAATCACTCTTGTCAAATTTGAAGTCTATCGGGTATTAAAAGCTAGATAGACATAATATGAATTCTTACATTTAGTGCGCAGATATCAACTCCAGAAAACTACGTACATTCTTTAGAGTTTGGCTGGTACTGATTTAAATTGAGCGATTTGCCTAATTCAGAACCACGTATTTATGGGCAACTTGTGGTTATCATGTTAATTGAATAGTTTTGTGGTCAATTTTTAGGTTTGCAAAATTGTTTTTATTTTTTTAACCGAATGTCCGGGTCAGTTTACGTGTAAATCAACTAATTTCGGGACGTACACTGAAGGTAACAATTGAGCATGACCCCCAGTTAGATGAGTTGAATATGTTCAATGAAAGCTGTCACATGATTAAATATTTGGAAATAGGGGCAAAGGCCATAATCTTTTTTGAATTTCTTTTGTAATAAGAATATTTTTTCTATTTATTTTAAGCTCCACTTTTTGCTTGGTGCGTTCAAGCGTTGGGGTAAATGTATACATGATCTACATAATAAACATGCCTGTAATATGAAACATAAATTGATAGAACGCGGTTAATTAAGAGATACTCCATCGTCAATTGCTAATTAAACTCCATGAATATATATTAACACGCGCGGGGCGTATCCCCTAATTTACGACTAATTAATTACCCCATGAGAAAGTAAAAAAGATTAAAGTATATGAAACATTAATTAGACCAGTAATTGAGTTGCTTATCATTTATTTAACTAAAAATGCCAAAACTTGTTGATGAGTTTGATGTTTGCATGCGTGGAAGTGCATGGTTCCAAACTTTGCAATGATCGATGTTTAATTCTCACTGCATATCGATTTCAAATAAATATTAAAAACAACCACTAGATACATGGCAACCTAAAAAGTGCTCACGACGACAAAATTAAGCACGCCGAATTTCTTAGAGTTACAGATAAAAGTAATCTTGTGTAGCGTTTGGCTTCTGGATTTCTTAGAGTTACAAATGTAGGCTGGTAACGAATCGCTATGGAACAAACCAATATGCTGACTAATGATCAGGGCCGGCCTTGAGATTCTCGGGGCCTAATACAAACTTGTGAATCTGGGCCCCATGTTTTCTTTTCTTTTCTTCTTTTTTTTTTAAAAAAAAAAAAAAAACTAACCTCAAAATGATAGTTACTTGGTACTATATTTTATTTTTTTCTATGATTCGTTCCGTTGTTTCGAATAAAACTAATTTTTGGTGAAAAACAAAAAAATATCCATTTGAAAGTGTGAGTTTGTGAGGGGAAAAATATTGTTATATAGAAGGAAAAGGGAGAACTAGGTATTGAACCATGTACAGTGGGCTCTTGAAAATGCTCCTAGGTGAGACTCCTAACTTTTAGCAATTCATTTGTTCAATTTTGGTCTTCAATGGGCTCTCCATAGAAGCTCCTAAGGATGGCTCCTTAGCATGACTCCTACCACACTAGCTAAGTTTAGGGAGGGAGTTGGGAGCGAGGAGAAGAGAGAGAAGGAGAAAAGGGAGGGGGATGGGGGACCCACTTACATTTTTGTATCCATAAATAACCTTAGGATATAGTCTAGGAGCCAATTTTAGAGAGTCCATTGGAGTGCTCTCACACTCCTAAATTAGCAAGCCCTTAACAAACAAAATTGGACCCCACTTTTGCTTATGTGTCAACTTTAGGAGTCATTTTAGGAGCCAAATATAGAGAGCCCACTGTGGATGCCTAGCTCATTGATTATATAAGTGATAGATTAAATATATATTCTGCATTTGGGTGTAACTATCCAGGGCCCTAATTTTAGGCCAAAACTTGGGGGCCTAAGTCAACCACCTTACACGTCTTAGCTTAGGGCCAGCCTTGCTAATGATGTTATGAAATGACGCCAATGTTCTCTGCAACCAAATAATGAGAGATCCCTCACCTTTTGCATTGGGCACCTTGAAACTTACAACGTAGGGATATGGGAGTTCATGTAAGCACCCCAAATAATGTGTTTTCTTGGTGCTGAAAGATTGTCCACACCAGAATCAAATTCACAAAAACTTGGTTGGCACTGTTCTGAACCGGTACATTCCTCCCATTTTACCAAGTAGTAATCGGCTAGCATCGTACCAAGCATGCTTCACATTGGCATTCCCTCTGCATTTTTTCGCCACGGCCTCACAGAAAATGCGAAAAGATTCCAACCAGATTCCAACCGAACTTGTCCGGTTGGACCAGAACATAGGTTCGTTAATGACACAATTTTTTTTTGTTATGATTTTGCTGGAACATGTGGCTCATATGGAGAGGTATCAAGAAATTCTAATAAATGTCAGATGCGAAGCAGAGCGGAGTGAGGGAAGCAAAGTGCTTGACCGAAATCCTATACCTAATTAAATGGGTTGCCCCAAGCGTAGGGCGGAGACCAGTGTAGCACAATACCCGGTAAGACCGGAATCGAATCCACAGAGAAGGCGGAGGGTGCTTACTAAGTACTCGGGTTGCTAGTTTAAACACGGCTCTTAGGTAGCCACCCTTGTGATTTGATTGGTGAAATTATCTAAACTAAGTGAATTTGATTGTTACTTAAATTAATTAAAAGGAAGTACGGTCGTAGGGGTCATAACACAAGTGACCAGGTCCAGACAGTTCAGCTCTGTTCAGTGTTCTGGAAACGTTTGATTTTAGAGAGAAAAGGTACCCCGAAAGATGCGAATCCTCGTGGTCACCGTTTACCCATATACAGCGGAGAACAAGTTTTGGTCCCCCGTTCCCCGCGTTACATGGGCTCCGACAATGCCCGGACACGTCTGACGGAAGCTCTTTAATAACCTAAAATTGCTTTTTCCTTGGTTAATATAGAAAATAGGAGCAGAACAGATCCGGGCCTGGCCACGGTGTGTTAATCACCCCGCGACCATACTTATGAAACTACTCACACATAGTAACTGAAACAACTAACAAGATTTCGAAATTAAACATGCTGAATGTTGATTGAAATGAAGATCCAAAAGTAAAACACGGACAAACTCCCGCGAAATAAGAGTTAATGAAAATAAACAAGGAATACCCGAAGCAATAAGCAAATCTGTGAACAAAACTTCAAAACTTCGATGGAAAAGCCTCCGGAAAATCGAATCTCCAAAGGGAAGAACGGCTACTACTTGGGAGCAAAAACTAAACAATGTTCGAACCCTAATTCGGCCTAAAATCGGGCTATTTAACCCTTCCCAAAGTCAAACTACGTGGCAAAGTCAACTGGCTGTATAAAGCCCTCGGTATCGATACAGGAGAAGTCCTGTATCGATACCCAGACGTTCTGTTCCCAAATTGGCACACGGGTATCGATACAGGACAATCCCTGTATCGATACCGGTGCCTCTAAGTTGACTTTTCAGCTTTTTGGTCGTCCTTGCTTGGGTCCCACCGGTTCCCAACATGCCCGACCGCCATGTGTCCACTTTATGCGTTCTTTTCCGACCTGTTCCCTACAAAACAAACAAAGACAAGAAGAACCAAGGACAACACCGCATCAAGTGGAAAATGGAATAAAACCGCGCCTCTAATGCGCTAATTCGCCCTACTTAGGCGCTTATATCTATGACATTGCGCGCCTATCACAAAGCGACCGAATCGAGCGGAGCAAAGCGAACATCTAGCCCATACGGATTCAACTGTTTGGGATGGGCCTATGTTTGGGGGGTGCCGGGGGCGAAGCCCCCGCAGTATGATGGTGTAATTAGGATTGGAATAAAGTACGGGTATAAATAGTCTCTATTGTAAAAACCCTAGACGACTTTAATCAAATAACATACTCACCTCTCGCTCCCGTGGAGGTACTTGGTTTTTGGGGAGTCACGTACAATCCTATGTCGATTTTGTTGCTGTTTTCATATTCCATAATTGTGAGTGTGATTGGTTTGCGCTGACAGATCGATTTCATGCAATCTTTCCGTTCTTCTACTCTTGTCATGCCATTCTGTATGAGAGTAGCAAATTGCTCTGAAAATGGAATGTTAATTTCGCGTTGCTCTTCATGACCATGATGCTCCATCCATTCATTCAACAAGAAACTCAATTGGATCAGAAAAATTACTATAGGAAGTTCTTCTGATTGACTAATTGTTCATGAAAAACGTGAAGAGAAAAGAGAAACAAAGGCCTTAGCTCTTCAGATCTTGTTGTCTCGTTGGAGATTCTTGAACTCAGAGACAGACATAAGAGGGAGAATAATGGTGTCGATCGGAGTTGAATTCATAGGTGAAATTACTCGAAGAAGTTGACAAGTTCTATATGTTGAAGTCGCCTGCAGGCTCAAAAAAATAGTGAAGTCCACTTGCATAAATTGACACTATCTATTACAAATATACAAATCCATGGGTTGAAAATGTGTAAAATCTTGCACTCGTGGGTTCCACCGAAGCTGGAGATCTATATCTTGCATCAGAGTTGCTGTAAAACAACACAAGGATTAATGTATAAGTATGTGCGAAACATGATTAATGGAACCAAGAAATCAAGGAAAAAAAGTTCTTTAACATGCTCATTTTCAAACATGATTATACAAAAGGTTGAATCATTGATATATCTTAAACAAGGACGGAGTAAATCAGATCTATTCTTTTGCATAGAATGGTAATTTTGATCCCATATCTTGCAATGAATATATATAGCGTTTTTAACAAAAGCTGATCGGATGAAGCCCTTCCGGGTATTGTTTTTGGACGAATCCTCGCGGTAGACCTTAAAAACATTTTTTAAACACATCTAACGGTTCGGATCGTCGAAATTTGGTCGGGAAGCATGAGGTCCTCACTTTATTTAAAATGAGGAATCCCTCATTAGAAGTTGATCCCATATATATATATATATACATACTATATGTATGTATGTACTTCCTAACAATTGCGAAAGGGTAGCTGATAAAAAAAAAAGATCCATGTAGTTGTACAAAATAGATTTTCCGGAGTATCAAAAACTAAAATGTTTTATGTATGTATGTACTTCCAAACAATTGCAAAATGGTTGCTGATAAATAAAAAAAAAGATGCATGTAGTTGTACAAAATATATTTTCCTGAGGACCAAAAACTAAAATGTTTTACAAAATAGCGACAAAAGTGAAACACAAACAACTTTACTCATCTTAATTATTTGTAAAACCGGGAAAAAAATAATTATTATTTGTAAAAGAATTCACATCTATCTTTGAGAAAAAAGAATGAAAAAAATGGGAAGTATCAGTAAATAAATGGAGACGTCACACCTGGTTGCTATTGATCAACTTGGTTAGAGCAGTTAACCACTTGACTTATCTTTGTCTCCTGCCACTTGACTTATTTTTTGTAGGAGTTGGACTTGTAAAACCTTATTTTCCTGTTAGCAAACATAATTGAAGTGAAAAACTAATAAATCCACTCCTCGATGTTCCAAACTACTTTTTTTTTTTTTATAAAAAAAATAAACAAATAAGGAACTGTTGGAAATACTTTAAAAATTAATGGAACCGTTTACCTCAAAATCTGTAAATGAACAGAAATACCACAAAAATTGGCTACTGTTTTGGGTTGAGTCGCGGACTAGGTCACTCTCTTTAAGACGTTTCGCGGCTTCACCCTCTTTGTGCAAGCAGTTGTAGCCACGCCGCCTCCAGGATAAAACAGTCCAGAATACAGCCTCTATCTCGATCTTTTCTGCACGGGAAAAAGACCGGAAATGCAAAACACAATCGACCATTTTTCTTGCTCTCTGAATTTCTGTAGTGAAAATGATTCTTGGTGTGTCTAAAATGGCTGGAGCAGAGCTCCTTTTATAGGCTAAGATGAACATATTTTTTCGGAAAGAAAAATCAATCACAGCAAAGTGATTGAATCAATTTACCAAAACTAATTTAGCACACGTTTTAATCGTGTTTAGTAACGGTACTGTGCACAGAAAAAGGAACACGTTTTTTTTCATTCTGTAACGGTAACGGACAGAAAATCATTTCCAAAATGGTTTGATTGGTCAAAAAGAAAAAATCTTTCTGTAAATAATTTTTGAAAAAACGCGGGCTAACTTCGTATGTGCGTGAGGCTCCAAATTCGGGGATTTGCACACGGGTTGCACCCGGTTAACTGGTTGCCGGATTGGTTTTCACAAATTGGCTTGGACCTTGGCCCAACCCGTGTGCGCGCGAGGCCTCTCTTTGGCCTAGCTCATCAATGGTTCATGGAGCCTCCACACTTATAAAGAACACAAATGTTCTCTAGTTAGCCAATGTGGGACAAGTGTTCTTTGAAGAGTTTTTTGAAAAATACATAATCCCAACAATCCCCCACTTGTATTTTTTAAAAATATATTCATTGAGTAAGAAAGTATAGAGCAATGCATAAGTAAAGGTGTCTACCGGCTTGAAACGTTACATAGTGTAAGTGCTTCAGTAAGATACTAGAGTGACTTGTGGTCTTGAACTCTAAGGCTGATGCACCACACGCACAACTCCACTTTGTGTAATGTTCTTAAGCCAGCACTTTACGGCCATGTGCTTATATCCCGGTTTCATGAATGACCTAGAGAATTTGCCCCAATTCTCCCGAGGAGCGGCCACACTCCAACATTCATATAGGTGAATCGATCAAGAGTACTCCTGTAGTCTAGGTACTCCACTCCACATAGAGCTATAGAACTCATTAAGTGTTATAAAATAACACAACTTTTTCACGCTACAGGATGTCATGCTTCTTAGGGATTGAATTAATTTTTAATTTAGCATGATTCTCAACATATCACCTATGTGACTCGTTTTTCCCTTTGAACCTATTTCTTCGGATCTCCAGTCTATATGTTGGGTATCCATCACAAGTGACTCATTTCTCAATGGGCCTTAGTCTAATCCCTTTCGAGGTGTACCACACCTTTTCTCGAGCTAGTCCAATCCCTTTCGAGGTGTACCATACCTTTTCTCGAGCTAGTCGTTTCATCAAAGGATCGACAAGGTTCTCTTCCGTCCGGACATAATCCACTCTAACAGCACCAGTAGTGAGGAACTCTCTCATTGTACTATGCTTACGACGTATTTGTCGTCTCTTGCCGTTATAATAACGGTTCTGAACTTTTGCAATAGCCGCGGTACTATCGCAGTGGATTAAGATCGCCGGTATCGGTCTCTCCCATAGAGGGATCTTTGACAGAAGGTTTCTCAACCAACCTGCCTCTTCACTAGCAGTAGCTAGTGCTATCAACTCTGACTCCATCGTAGATTGTGCCAATATTGTCTGTTTCTTGGATTTCCAAGAAACTGCACCACCAGCAATATTGAACACATATCCACTAGTTGCCTTGGAGTCATCCGAGAGGGTATTCCAATCAGCATCACTATATCCCTTCAAATCTGCGGGATATTTGGAGTAATGCAACCCAAGGTTCATCGTTCTTTTGAGATACCGCATTACCCTCTCAATAGCCTGCCAATGCTCCATACTAGGTCGGCTAGTAAACCTGCACAATACACCCACAGCATATGCAATATCTGGTCTAGTACAGTCAGTAGCATAACGAGGACTACCAATGATACTTGCATATTCAGATTGTCTAACACTATCACCAGTGTTCTTAAATAATTTCACAGCAGGATCAAAAGGGTGCAAACAGGTTTACAATTAAAATAATTATACTTCTTCAAAATTTTCTCAATGTAGTGAGTCTGATCAAGTGAGATGCCATTATCTAACCTAGTAATTTTGATACCCAAAATAACATCAGCTTCTCCTGAGTCTTTCATGTCAAAATTCTTGCTAAGCAAAGATTTGGTTTTATTCACAATAGATAAGCTAGAACCAAATATAAGCAAGTCATCAACATATAAACATATCAAAGTGCATACTGAATTCTCAAATTTGTAGTATATGCACTTATCACTTTCGTTAACCTTTAAACCATTCGATATGACAAGATTATCAAATTTTTCATGCCACTGCTTAGGAGCTTGTTTAAGGCCATAAAGAGATTTAGCTAACTTACACACTTTTCGTTCTTGCCCGTGGACAACAAACCCCTCGGGTTGATCCTTATAAATCTCTTCTTCTAAATCACCATTTAAGAAAGCAGTTTTAACATCCATTTGATGTACCACTAAATTATGGATAGCAGCTATGGCAATCAATACTCGGATAGAGGTAGTCCGTGTCACAGGAGAATAAGTGTCAAAGAAATCAATATTCTCCCTTTGCCTATATCCCTTAGCTACTAGTCTTGCTTTGAATTTATCTACCGTACCATCAGGCTTTAACTTCCTTTTAAGAACCCATTTACAACCAATTGTCTTACAACCTAGTGGTAAGTCTACTAGTTTCCATGTTCTATTGGTTTCTAGTGAGTCCATCTCATCATTAATGGCTTCTTGCCAACAATCAGCATCTGGGGAAGACAAGGTTTCCTGAAGTGTAATGGGGTCCTCTCCTAAGGAGAATGCAAAATCAAGACCAAAATCCTTTGAGACGCGAGTGCTCTTGCTCCTTCTCGGTTCAATATCAGTTTCCCTAGAGTTCACGTTTCTAGGTTCTTCTAATCTAGGTGTACTACTACTAGATTCAGTGCCCCCACTATTTCCAGATTTAAAAGGAAACCTATCTTCATAAAAGTCAGCATCAATAGATTCTATAATCACCTTATTGTTGATATCGAAGAGTCTATAAGCCTTACTGTTTACAGCATAACCAATAAAAACACATTCATAAGCTCTACTAGCTAGTTTTGACCTTTTAGGGTCAGGAATGCGCACATAAGCTAAACAGCCCCAAACTTTAAAATAAGAAACATTGGGCTTCTTGTTCCTCCATAATTCATAAGGTGAAATCAAAGATTTAGAATTAGGAATTCTATTCAAAACATGACATACAGTTAAAAGAATTTCACCCCACCAATGTGAAGCTGTACCCGAACTAAGCATAATGGCAACTACAAGTTCACACAAAGTTCTATTCTTACGTTCTGCCTTTCCATTCATTTTGGGTGAGTAGGGTGCAGTTTTCTCATGAATAATGCTAGTAGAATTATAGAAAGCAATAAATTTATTCTAGTCATACTCGGTTCCTCTATCACTACGAAGTCTCTTGATCTTTCTATTGATCTGATTCTCAACTTCTTTTAGAAAAATCTTAAAACAGATGTGTAGTTTGAATGGTCGTCAATAAAGGTAATAAAATATCGTTGTGCATTTCTAGTGAGAACTTCGTCTAGTTCACAGATATCAGTGTGCACCAAATCAAGCAATTCTAATTCCTTAGAAATTGATTTATGTGGTTTCTTAGTGATTTTGGCCTGACTACATGATTCACATTTTTCAAAATCATTTAAGGAAATATTATGAATAAGACCTAAGCTACTCATGTTCTTAATCAATTTCTTGTTCATGTGACAAAGTCTAGCATGCTAAACATTCACAGAACAAACCATATAAGAGGAAGCAGCAATTTTATTCATTTCAACATTAAGCTTAAACATTCCATCAGTAGCATAACCTTTACCAACAAAACCTCCATTTTTTGTGAGTGTATACTGATCCGCTCCAAGTGTCTGAGTAAAGCCAGCTTTGTTGAGGAGGTAGCCCGACACAAGATTCTTCCTGATTTCTGGAGTGTGTAGGACTTCTTTCAGAGTAACAATCCTTCCAGAAGTAAACTTAATATCAATGTCACCAATTCCAAGAACCTTAGTGGTGTGGGAATCACCCAACAACACTTTCTTATCATCTATTTCAGAATAGCTCTTAAACAAGGAACGATCATAACAGACATGGCGAGAAGCGCTTGTGTACCTAGCCACCACCCTTCTGAACCACTTATCAGATTGATTTCTGATATCATAGCCATGAGTGGTTCATTATTCACCATGTTCGCCTACGGACCAGAGCGACGCCTGGCGTTCTTGCAATTTCTTGCCATGTGACCAGGTTTGTTACAATTGTAACACACAAATTGGACAGAGTCCGTGTTTCGAGCCTAGCCACCCGAAGGGGGTTGGTTCATGTTTTGATAGGGCTTCACATTCTGAGTCTTGCGGTTCTGGTTTGGTTTCATGATCTTTCCTTTCGGCTTGAGCACAACCAAACTCTGATTCCTTTTGTTACCAACAAAAAGAATCTCATCTTTCTGATCTTGTTTTCGTGCCTCCTCCTCAACCCGAAGACGGGCAATCAAGCTCTCCATTGAAAACTCCTTTGTTTTGTGGCAGAGATCTTTCTTGAAATTTTTCCATCCTGTAGGAAGTTTGTCGATGAGGACTGCAACCTGAAACTGTTCATCAATAGTCATACCTTCAGACAAAATTTCATGAGTAATTTTCTGTAACTCATGGGATTGGGCCACCACAGATTTTTCATCGACCATCTGAATTTTCAGATATCGACTCACATCATATTTCTTAGATCCAGCCTCTCAGTATCATATTTTTTCTGTAGTGCATCCCAAACATCTTTGGCGGTTTCAAAAGTAAGAGTAGTAATCATACAGGTCATCAGACAGGGCATTTGGGATATAGTTTTTGCACAAAAAATCATCGTCGGTCCAATCTTGAATTTCTTGACGGTTTTGGTCAATGGACCGATTAGCAACAGCGGGTTTAACGGAAGAACAGTAGGAAGCCAATTTCTGGGTAGTGAGGTAAAAGAACAACTTCTGTTTCCACTGTTGTAGTGCAAGCCTTCAAATCGAAAAGGCATGTTGATATCGGTGGGAGCAGAAGCATACTTTTTCTCGAATTCCATTGCGGATGAAAACGTCTTAAAATTATTGGAAATACTTTAAAAATTAATGGACCTGTTTACCTCTAAATCTGTAAATGAACAGAAATACCACAAAAATTGGCTGCTATTTGGGTTGAGTCGCGGACTAGGTTGCTCTCTTTAAGACGTTTCGCGGCTCCACCCTCTCTGTGCAAGCAGTTGTAGCCACGCCGCCTCTAGGATAAAACAGCCCAGAATACAGCCTTTGTCTCGATCTTTTCTGCACGGGAAAAAGACCGGAAATGCAAAACACAATCGACCCTTTTTCTTGCTCTCTGAATTTCTGTAGTGAAAATGATTCTTGGTGTGTCTAAAATGGCTGGAGCAGAGCTCCTTTTATAGGCTAAGATGAACATATTTTTTCGGAAAGAAAAATCAATCACAGCAAAGTGATTGAATCAATTTACCAAAACTAATTTAGCACACGTTTTAATCGTGTTTAGTAACGGTACTGCGCACAGAAAAAGGAACACGTTTTTTTTTAATTATTCTGTAATGGTAACGGACAGAAAATCATTTCCAAAATGGTTTGATTGGTCAAAATGAAAAAATTGGTCAAAAAGAAAAAATCTTTTTGTAAATAATTTTTGAAAAAACGCGGGCTAACTTCGTATGTGCGCGAGGCTCCAAATTCGGGGATTTACACACGGGTTGCACCCAGTTAACTGGTTGCCGGATTGGTTTTCACAAATTGGCTTGGACCTTGGCCCAACCCGTGTGCGCGCGAGGCATCTCTTGGGCCTAGCTCATCAATGGTTCATGGAGCCTCCACACTTATAAAGAACACAATGTTCTCTAGTTAGCCAATGTGGGACAAGTGTTTTTTGAATAGTTTTTTGAAAAATACATAATCCCAAGAGGAACTGGTAACTCAGTGTGGCATTTTTTAATCAACACCACACTTGAATGAGGTAAGAATTTTGAAAGCTTGGACAATAGAGCCGGAACATCGATGCATGTTGAAGTGGGTATCAGCACATTTGTCTGAATTGTTTCGAGAGCTTAAAAACAACAATATCCACCATGAAATATATGATATAACCAATTAACAATACAATATTCGAAAAATCTAAATTGGATTTCTGAAAAATAAAAATATTCGAGTCAAATTCTGAAAATTTATGCACCCAAACAGGATGGTAATTGGATCTCTCACCATTGAGATTGGGAGCTCTGAAACTAGCAACGTAATTGGGTGCGATGTGGGAGTTCATGTAAGCACTCCAAATTATGTGTCTTCTCGGCGCCGAGAGATTGTTGACTCTAGAGTCAAAGTGGTTGGAGCTCGATCGGTACTATTTGGAACCAACACATATTTCTTCCATTTTCCCCAGTATGACTCTACACAATAATAGATGCCTCAACCCATTTTCATCCGTTTCCGATGACAAAGCACTACACATTAGGATTTGGATAACAGAAAAGAATCAAAGATTAGCAAACAAATTATTCTGCAAAGAAGTGATACAATAAGTGGCTTTGTTTGGTTGGTAGTTTTGGGAATAATAATTTTGTACAGGGTTGTGTAACTTTTTGCCTTTGGTCAATTTTTTTAACGTTTGAATAAATTTTTTTTTTCTTTTTTACTTTTTGGACAGAGATACAAAAGATACACCCAAAATTAAAAAAGAATAAATAATTTGGTTGTTTCCCATTTGATAAAATGGGAATTGCATAAAATCAAATGGGGTAATTTAGCAAATAAGAAAACCATTTGCTAAAATCAACCTATTTTTATTTGCTAAAATGGGTTGAAAATAGGAATTCCATTTTCTTATTTGCTAAAATCACCCTCTTAACTCCATGGGATTCCCATTGTATCAAATGAAAAACAAGGGTTTTGATAAGAAATCACTAAAAAAAAAAAAAAAACGGGTGACGAAACAGTAAAAACTTTCAAAGATAACTAAACTACAAAATGAGCAAATATAACTTTTTTGGGCTTACTCATTAATGATACAGTAAAAAAGAGACAGATAGACACCAACTCCATGGCCATCACCATCTTCAGGTTGTCTGCATGTAGTGAATCCATAAGATAAGATTTCACATATCTCACTTTTTGAAGCCCCATACCAAGCATGCTTGATATTAGCATTCCCACCACATTTCTCCGCCACCGCCGCAGTGAAAATTTCAAACCTTTTCAACCGAGCTAATTGCCTGGTCGGACAAGAATTTGAGTTCTTATGATAGCTGGATGTCCGGGTCAACTTACGCACATCTCAACTAATTCTGCAGCCCTGGAGGTAACGACCGGGCATAACTCCCAATGGCTCCTAGAGTTTTTCTTTTATAGAATATTTTTTCTTCCTGACGAGAGGAATCGGAAAGATAAAAAGTTATGTTCCGAACTCAAATTTATTTGAATAAAGCAAAATATCTAGCTTTTTGACTATTTTTGTCTTTATTAAAAAAATTTAAGTTTGGACCATAGTAATTTTTTACTTTTCTGGTTTCTTTTGTTGAGAAGAATCAATAATCCAAAAATTTTTAATACGAAATTAACATACGTGAGAAAAAATAGAATAAAGACAAAAAAAAACAAAAAAACAAAAAAAAAACGAGGTGGCTTGTTTAGCCAAAACAAGTCTCAATCCTCAAATGGCATCTCCTGAGCGAGAAAATATATTTTCTCCAAAATTTCATGGTTATTATTATTATTATTATTATTATTATTATTTTGGAATAGAGCCTACTCCTTTGTATCGGTGAATGAATGAAAACCCAACTGATTGTGCTAAAACCAGAAGCCCACTTTATTGGGTTAGAATATACAGCACAGCCCAACATAAGTGTACTACTAGAACAAAATTTTGAATTGGGTTTTGACATTGTAGGGGGTGAAGATAACATAAAAACTTGTTGCATCCATCTATACATAGAGCGATTTTTTTAGAAACTGTCCAGGCATATAAACAAAATACTAATATCCACGGCCGAGGTTGTAGCCATCATATCATTTATATCGAAAGAGATACGTAGAATATTTATTTTCCTAGTAAATCTACCCCTCCTCTCTCCTCACTTTTTAGGCAATGTATCCTTATTTAAATGTTGTCTTTATGATAAAATAAAAGTGTTCTGTATAGATTACATTTGATGGGTAAAAGGAGCCGGGTTGAGGCTTGGAACTGTATTACTACGTTCCAATGTACCTTTAGGCACGGGCATCCGCTAGTATCTATATATGTATTGTTATATTAGCGATTAGCCAAACAATATATCATGTGTCTGCCTTAGCTTAGGGTGAGTTTGGATTAACTTTTTAGAAACTTATTGACACTATCATTTTTGTTATTTTCTCTTAATCGTTGCAAGCTTCGTTTTGGTCTCAACAAGATGAATTGAAAAAGTATAAAAAAAAAAAATAGTCTAAAATTTTTAAAAAATTATATAAGACAACAAAAAGTCCCAAATGACTAAACAACAAAAAAAAAACGTGCCAATAAGCTCTTAAAAAGTAAGTCCAAACTAACTCTTAAACTGAGGAACTAAGAACAGTATAGCAAGATGAAGTTGTGGTTTTTTTTTTTTTCTCCCTGCTTTTGTTTTCCTTTTTGTTTTAGAGGCAATCCAGGGGGTTTCACTAGTTTTCACATGTTTTATTTGATTAAAACAACCATAACATTTTATTGGACAACTTGTATGTGGCCTTGAAATTAATCGTCGGTAAGAATCTATGAACACCCTCAAAAGAAAAGAGAAGAAAAATAAACGTAATCTGTTCAGAAAAGATTTTATGAAACAAGAATACATACCTGTGGTGTGAAGCAGAATCATGAGCAAAATGACGAAAACTGCGGTGAACTTAACCATTGTTGTTGCCAATACTTAATGTTCTCTAGTGCCTCTCTTATTTATATGAATATGAATATGTTGAATTGCTTTACTGTGCCTCTTATTTGGTAAGTAATATGTTGATTCATTTAATTTGGCTGTAATCTCAATAAATTACACATACCTACCAAAGAAACAAATCTTTCCTTGTATGCTTGTTTCATATTTAATATAAAAAACGTACATACAATCGTTGGCCGAAGTCAAGAGCCCACTAGCAGTTTAAATGATAGTAACGTCACTTATTGAGAAACACATCTATTGCTATGGGGATAGCACATTATTGGTGTGTATCTTTTCTGGTAAGTAATATGTGCTATTTAATTCGTGGATTCATATAATTTGGCTGTAATCTCAGTAAAACACCTTCTAAAGAACAAATCTGATCAATCCTTTCTATGTTTGGAAAACTGGGCCTATTAAATAAAATCATGCAAGGGTGGAGCTCACCATGGGTTAAGGTGGGCTCCAGCCCAGGTGGACCAAAAAAACACCTATATGTAAATATAACCTTTTAGCCCAATACATTTTAGCCCACCCAATAAAATTTTTTAAGCCCAACCCATTCAAATCTTGGTCCAAACTTAACCCAACTCAAAGTCCAGGGACTGATTTGTAACTAACAAAAAAAAAAAAAAACTGTAGCCCAACCCGTAAAAATATATTTTCGACAATTATTTGCTTTCATTATTGCAAATAAATTCCTTCCTCACGTGCCTCTAACGTTAGGAAGTTATTCATACTCATGGAACATTGTAATATGGTGCATCATTAATTTATGATTGATTAATGTTAGAGACCTTTTACCTTCTTTTCTTTTCTTTCTTTTTCTTTTTTTGCAATTTGAGCAACAGATTAATACGTGACAATGGTTGGAATAGTATTTCAAGATATTTCAACACCACTGAATAATTTTTTGTAATTATTACTACATTTTTCTCTCCAGTTTCACTACATATATGTGTTTGTAATAATACAGTGTTCAAATTTCGAAATATGACATGTTTTGTTGTAGATTTTCAAAATTTGCAAAAACATATTTACATTTTCAGAACCTACTCGGTGTGATCTACCAAATAAGATCAAGCTGATTTTTTGCATAAATTTATTCCAAAACATACGGAATCCAAAACAAACAAGATCTCTTCGTTCCAAGCCGTATCTGCCCTCGTCTAGAGGATCATGGTACGCGTGCGCGGTCTTCCACACGACCGAGAAACCTATTGCATGATGGCTGTAAATAACTGGAGCCGAATGGAACCGCCGTTGCCCAATGAGTATTTTGGGAATTCGGTGCAAATACTGGGCGCAAAAGCCTCCGTTGGTGAACTGATGGAGCAAGGATTTGGGTGGGCGGAAAGGCGGCTGCTCGATACGGTGGCGGGCTACTCAGATGCAGAGGTGCGGCAGTGGGTGGAGAAGTGGATAGAGGATCCGTGTGTGTACCAACTCGGGCAGATTTTCAACCCGTTTAGTACAATCATGGCGAGCTCACTGCGGTTTCCGATGTATGGGAATGAGTTCGGGATGGAAAAGCGGTGGCGATTCGGAGTGGGTATGCGAATAAGTCCGACGGGAATGTGGCGTTTTACCCAGGATATGAAGGCGGCGGAAGCATGGATTTAGAGGTATGTTTATTACCAGAGGCAATGAGTGGACTCGAATCGGATAGGGAGTTTATGGATGTCGTGAGTTGAAAGGTTCACTAGGGGGTGTTCCACTAACAAAAAACTGTTTTTTCCAAAAATCGAGACAGGTCATTCTCTCACAATACATCACATAAAAAACCGTGAAAAACTAGTTTTTTCAAAAAACCACCTTAGTGGAACACCCCTTAGTGGAACCAGATCCCCTGTTTTAAATTCCCTCTCTTCCTTTGTTTCAGAGAGGTTTAGACCGTTGGATTACACACAAATCTTTAAAACACAAAAATAAAATTTATCATCTAACGGCCCAAACCCCCTGCAACAAAGGAACCAGAGGTTTTTTTGGAACAGGGGATTTGAAACCCTTATTAGTCATGATCTGGAAAATAATTTTTTACAATAATTTCCAATCTTGTTTCGTCCTGTTACTCCGTCCGTCCTGATTGATTCTTGAAATCCGTGTATTTTTATTTTGTTTAATTTTGCAAAATATTTATCATAATTTTATACAAGTACCGAATCGAGGCATGCAAAAGCATACCGATGTTAAAAAAATTAAATAAAATGAAAAGCATACTGAATTGAACAATAACATAGAGAATAAGTAAGGTAGATAACTTTTATTTAACACAAATAGTGAAGTAAAATGAAATTCACTGTATTTGTCAACTAGTCAATTGGTCGATCGACAATTCGGTTGAAATGTCGGAAATTGGTAATTAAGTGCTGGCCTCATTGTGTTCTCCTGAAGCTGGTCTTGAGCTAGTACTTGTATCTGGTGTTCTTTCCTCGATACTTGCCTCGAGGTCCAGTAGAGAAAGCCTTACCTGATGTCTCTGTAGAACAAAGCAAGAGTTAAAAATAATCGGCGATTTGTTCAGAACTTACTCCCTCCGTCCCATAAATTGGTCCCTTACGAGCAATTGTTAAACTTTTCGATAAGTACATTATTTTTAAACTTGAAAATTTACACGTAATTTCGTTGGGGACTAACTTTACGGGAGGAAGGGTATCATGTATTGAACATCTATGGGGGACTTCGTATGCATGGTCAATAGTTAGGGAAAATTTCAAAAAAGCCCCCAAACTTTGACCTGAATATCAGAAATACTCCCAAACTTTCAATTTTTTCAATCGTACTCCCAAACTTCACTTCCGTAATCAAAATTGCTCACACTGTCAGGATCTGTTACCTAACTAACGGAAAATGCTGAGGTGGTGGTTAACGGACCCAAAAACCGTTAATAATTTGGTACAATTTCATAAAATCCCCCAAACTTTGAACCAAATATTAAAAAACCTCCCAAACTTTCAATTTTTTTTTTAAAAAGCTCATACTTCCTCTTCCCTCCTCCAATTCACAGGAAAACAGAGGGGAGAGAGAGAGAGAGAGAGAGAGACGCCTGATGAGCGAGACGGTGCAGTTGCGACCACAAAACTCCTCCTCCCCCACTGCCGCTGCCGCAGCCTACAAAGTCCTCCCCGACTGAGGCTACGACCGCGTCTACTGCACATTCTCTCCGCGTCGGCCACGAGGGCTAGGGCGGTAAACTCCTCCTCCTCGCCTCCACCAACGGCGGCGGCGACACTAAATCCAACGTCACCGACACCACTGTAGCCCTGACCGAAAACCCCAAACTCTAAACCCGAATCGCTTCTCTTCTCCCCCAAGTAAGACTACATCTACCACGGCTCGTCATTATACGGACAATTAAGCCCCCAGAGGATACACGAGCTGTTAGCTTACCACGTGAGACTATTCGGCGAGCGGTCACGTTTCGTGATTCACGACATCGGTGGATCCACCTGGACGTCATGGAGGTGTTTAAGTCGTGGATGAAGAAAGGATACATGACGATGCATGATATCAAAGAGCAAGAGAGGTTTGACGGGCCTCTCTCTCTCTCTCTCGGGTCTCTTGGGTCTCTCCCCCTCTGTTTTCCTGTGAATTGGAGGAGGGAGGAGGAAGAATGAGCTTTTTAAAAAAAAAAATTTTGAAAGTTTGGGAGGTTTTTTGATATTTGGTTCAAAGTTTGGGGGGTTTTATGAAATTGTACCAAATTATTAACGGTTTTTGGGTCCGTTAACCTCCACCTCAGCATTTTCCGTTAGTTAGGTAACAGATCCTGACGGTGGGAGCAATTTTGATTACGGAAGTGAAGTTTGGGAGTACGATTGAAAAAATTGAAAGTTTGGGAGTATTTTTGATATTCAGGTCAAAGTTTGGGGGGTTTTTTGAAATTTTCCCCAATAGTTATTTGATCATTGAATCTTGAACAACTTGGCATGGAGTAAACCAAAGATCTTCTTAGGAAAAGAAGAGCAATGTTGTTTATCTCAATTTTTTCACCGAGATGGGAAGATTTTACTTTCTTTCACCATTATAAGGGTGCATTCTCCCTATTTTTGTTTCATGATTCTTCATTTTTTTTTTTTTAACTTTTTTAAATTAATGCTATTTTCTTTGGATAATCATTTATCTTAACGAGAGTAGTATTAAAAAAAAAATTCCATGACCAAAAGCTAAAAAGTTCACTAAAGATTAAAAAAAAAAAAAGAGTTTGAAACAGATTCTAGTGTTTTTATGTTCATAGTGACGTTATATCTGATCTGACCGTTTTTAAATTTCTTTCTAGAGTTCTATATTGTTCTGATTCAGTGGATACGAATGATTAATCACAAAAAGTAGAATGAAAAACTAAACAAAAAATGATGAAAAGTAACTAATACAGAAAAGACCAAAAATAGGGAGAATGCGTACTATCATTTAGACAAAAGTACAAAAATAAATTTCGGGTGAATGAATCCTAAGTATGTTAGTGAAGGGGCAGGTATTTTGTGATGAGATTTTTGCCTCACGGCATTTGATGAAATAAATTGCTTGTTGACAGAGGAAAAAAACCTGCGCTAAGCATTGGCAAGAGATGCAGAGAGTTTAAGTGTCAGGAAATGGCACCTAGAATTTACCTCGAATGTGGAAATAAATGGCCTAGATTAACTATACCTCGAATGTGAAAATCAATGACCAAAATTCACTCTGAGTAGATAAAATGACCTACGAACGAAGTGGATAAAAACGTCATACCTCCGCATTGTGGTCCAAGATAATATCAGATAGCATCTGGTCTCCAGCTAATAGCCTCAGTCTCTTTACAAGTTTCTTTCGTGTAATGTTACCTTCCTGTTAACAAGCATACATCAAAAGATCAATCCTAGTGCTAAAATGACAAAAAAAAAAAAAAAACTACACAAGTTAATTGATACCTAATTGTTCCCTGAAATCATGCCTAGAATATCTCCACACATACACACCCATTATGCAACTTAATTCCAAATTTGGAAATGGCAACAATAATACACACCCATGAAATGTGTGTACCGTATACACCTGTTGTATGGTCCAGATTATGGCACCTCATTGGCAATTGTAACATTTTTTAGTGTTTCGTAACTTTTCAACAATATGATTCGTAACATTTTTTATGATTCGTGACATTTTGGTATGTCTCGTAACTTTTATAAATTTTTTTTGTAACTTTTATTAAAAAAAATCGTAACTTTTATAGGGGAGTTTTGAGACGTGTGTCGATAAACTTATCGCCTACTTTTAAATTAATTTGCATGATCCAATACTGGTTCTCGTTACAATTTGTTGGCATATAATTAGTTAAGCTTTGTAGGATCCGCTACATTAAACTTTGACTGTAACGCCCCGCATTTTTGGGGATACGTTATGGATTATTATTACAATTTAAAGTCGGTCTTAAACGGTAATAATAATAACCAAAAATACATATAGATGATCTATCCTTCACAGATTACAAAAAGGTAGACCGGGTGGACTCTATGACTCCGCAAATCTCTCCGCCTGGTGGATCTCCATCTCGGCAGCTCCTCCGGCTCCGTGTTCTCCATAGAGGTCCACCTGTCCAACGTGATAATCTAGCATAATACGCAGAGTTGCGAAGCAACATCGTGGTATTATGCCAGGGCAAACCGTGAGCGAGGACGCTCAATAGATACCTTACCCCAACTTTAAACTAGCAATTCTAGAACAATATTGTAGGTGGCAAGTAAATAGTTGAAAATCATTTCTCAAAACAGTAGGTTCATGCGTGTCAATGCATCAATATCAAATCAGAGTGCAGCTTTAATAAAATCAGTATCTCGTTTCTTTTAAGAAAAATCAGAGTATAGTATCAGTGTCTCGTTTCTTTTAATAAAAATCAGAGTACAGTATCAGTATCTCGTTTCTTTTAATAAAAATCAGAGTACAGTATCAGTATCTCGTTTCTTTAAACAAAATCAGAGTACAGTGTCAGTATCTCATATCATTTTCTCATAACAGCATTCTTCTTCAAATTTCAACCATGTCAACATCTTACATCTCTCGAAAGTTATTGGCCCGTTCTACAACCTCTTTCTAACGGTCACCAACCTTTCCGTTCGAAGGGTCGGCCACCCATAAACTGACTCCTGCAGTATGAGGTCCGCTAACTCCGCGTCACACACGACATAGTCCCGGCTACCCATATCACTGAATCCCCACCAGTCTGTTTATGAGGTCCGCTTGCTATGTGTTGTACTGAGTAAGTTCTAACCGTCAAATTCACCCGCGGAATTTGAGGAGAAACTTCAAACAGCACTACCGTATAGTTCCATTGAGCTTTGACCACCAGTTCACCCCGGGGAACTGAGGCGGGACTCCAATGGCAGTATTGTTTATAGTATAGTTCCATTGAGCTTTGACCACCAGTTCACACCGGGGAACTGAGGCGGGACTCTAATGGCAGTATTGTTTATAGTATAGTTCCATTGAGCTTTGACCACCAGTTCACACCGGGGAACTGAGGCGGGACTCCAATGGCAGTATTTTATAGTATAGTTCCATTGAGCTTTGACCACCAGTTCACACCGGGGAACTGAGGCGGGACTCCAATGGCAGTATTTTATAGTATAGTTCCATTGAGCTTTGACCACCAGTTCACACCGGGGAACTGAGGCGGGACTCCAATGGCAGTATTTTATTTACAACAGTATTTTCATTCTCATCTCTATTTCTTCTTGTAAAAACAATCGATCATTTTCTTGAAAAACGTGCCGTGTCGTACCGTCTCGGAAAACATGCACATGCCATATTACATAAAAATCTTCCGTTTAGAAATCGTTTCAAGATAAACTTTTCGTTTAAAAATATTTCACGATAACCGTGTTACTTTAGGTATAAAATTTCGTTGGTGACTTTCTTTAGACAAATGAGATAACCAGGAGAGTCCCAGGCTGGATGGCCGCACGAATGCAGTTACTGGCACCATTCCTTTCTTAGACAGCGCTAGGCATATCTTTTTTGACAGACCCTCAAGGGTGTTAGCCTTGGGTTAATCTCAACAGTCCAAGTATAGTCAAAACACTTTGAAGTTGCTTTAAGAAAAATTTAGTCGGCTATTTTCCAAAAATCAATTGGGCAGCATAATGGCGTAAATTTGAAAAGTCGATTTTCATTCGGGCATTATAACTGGATATTTTAGGTTTCCAAAAGTCCATCGGGCATTAAAACGGTGCATTTTGATAAATAAATTTTAAATCGTGCATAGTAACGACTAAGTGTGATTTTCAAAGTCTAATTGTTCATAAAATCACTAATCACCAACATAATCACGTTTAATCATAATTAGGCATGTTTAAGCAAAATAATAACCTCCTTAATATGAACTAGTAAATACTAATCTAAAGTTAAGATAAAGTATCTACCTTAATTCCGATGATTAGTCGGAAGCCGATAAGCTAGTTGAATTCCGGCGGCGTAACGACTAGTTGACCTTTGCTCGAACACTTTCTTGCTAACTTATTCAACCTTTCTAAGATCTAGGGGTGGTCGAGGGTGGTGGAGTGTGGTGGTTTAGGATGAGTTTCAAGAAGAACACTCAAGAACTCATTCAAGAACACTAGAAAGCACAAAGTGGAGAAGTTGGGAGATTTTGGTGTGAGGAAATGAAGTAAGGTGAGTGAGCTATTTATAGAAGATTGTAATTGGGTAAGTAGCCTACCTTGTTAAGTAGTCAAATTTTCTTTCTTCTCATTAATTCAAAAAAAATACAAATTAGGTTTAGTAAAGTCAAAATTGGTAGGAAGACAAAATTGAACACATGTCTAATTAGTTTTTTAAATAGGCTAAGGCTAGTCAAAATAGGACAACATAAGAGTTGGAAAAATTAGTAGGCCTTCCGGATGCGATGTAGTGAAATACTCGGTGTGCACGCGTTGATTTTACGGCGTGGAAAAATAAATAAAAGGAAATAAACAAACTAGATCTAGTTTCATTCAAATTATTTAAACTAAATAATAAATTATTTTATTTAGCGATATTAAAAATAACTAATCGAATTAATAAATCGAAATTTTTATCTACGAAATTTCGGGTTATTACATTGACATAATATAAAATTCTACAGAATAATAAATTTAATTTGACGGTTAACGTTTCAAAAATTGAAAAATTGATGAAGGCGATCAAGATTGATAATGTATGAAAAAAACTAAAATATGAGTCCGGTCTTGGGAGACCCAGCTTTTAAAATTTAGATGCAACATGATTAGAGGTGACGGATAATAGTGATAATGAAAATTGTAGCATGTTGATTGAGGCAATTGACCTTATCAAACAAACAAACAATGATAATTTGAATAAAATTTTAATCATATATTGTGATGAGTCTTGAGCACGTGCCTGATGTTAGTAATGCTACGGCACCAATCTTTCTTACCCCTAGCCTCAATTCTATTTGATCCGTATAGCACTTAAAAAGGTATTCATCCAACACGGGACCCTAAACTAATACTCTCTCCATTCATTTTTTAATTGTTGAGTCACTACAACAAAAACTACCTATAGCGACAAAATCTGGTGACGAAATTCAAATTTCCTCGCCAAAAGGGTTTTTTTGGCGAGGAAATCGGATTTGTCGGCAAATAGGAGCTTTTGGCGAGGAAATCGGCTTTCGTCGCCAAATGGGTACCCTTTGGCGAGGAAATGCATATTTTCCTCGCAAAAAGCTGCTCTTTTGCGACGAAATTATCTTTCCTCGCCAAAAAGGTTAGATTTGGCGAGGAAATAAATATTTCGTCGCAAAAGAGTAGCTTTTCACAAGAAAAATCATATTTCATCACCAAAAGGTATCCGTTGGCGATAAAATTTGTATTTCCTTGCCACTTCTAAGAATTTTTTTTTTTACTCCTATATTTTAAACTGATCATGTCAACCCATGATTGATCCTGTTCTTCTTCAATACATATACAATCGGATGGTACTATTTTAAAATAAATTATACATCTATATCTATTATACATAGAATACTTATAAATTATTGAAAAAATGCTAATGATTTGAATTGTGCAATATTATCAACGATTTGTAAGGTGACTACTCGGTAGTGGATTGAGTGATTTGGAGTTCGAGTAGGAGCTACTTCAAAGTTGAAATTTATTTTGCAGTTTGGTAGCTTTAGAAATTTATGCACTTAGGGGGTGTTCTGCTAACGGTGTTCTTAGAATAAACTAGTTTTTCACGGTTTTTTATGTGATGTATTATGAGATAATGATTTTTCTTGATTTTTGAAAAAAACATTTCTTTGTTCGTGGAACACCCCATATAGTAGTTGTTATGTTGGCGATTTATTTAAGAAATATATTAAATTATAGTAAAATTCTAACAATCAATCATAATAATAGATTTAGCATCGACCTAAGTGATTTTGGGATGTTTCATTACCACTAATTAAATTAAACTTTAAGGTCAAATACAATTCAATAACATATTCCAAGATAATCAATATGGCTAGCTTTCCTCGAAAAAATGGTGCCCATTGGCAATGAAATTCGTATTTCCTTAATATAGTTTTTTTTTTTTGTTTTGTCGCTTTTGATTTTTATATACTTAATATACTTTTTGTTGATGTTTTCATTTTATTTAAAAAATAAATTGAACTTTACCTATATAATTATCAAATCTCGCTTTAAAGTAGATTTGTAAAAATCACAATTATGAAATTAGTGTCCACGTAATCAATTTTGTATTGTTTAATTTCCACTGGTTAAATTAAACTCTGAGGTAAAATACAATTCAATATCGTATTGCAATTTTTTTATTTTTATAGTGATTAGTGGTCTTGACAAACTGAATTTAAAAAGTAAAAAAATTATGAAAAGAAGCAAAAGAAAATCACTAAAAATGAAAAAAGTTCAGAAATTATGACTTTGTTTGGTTGATAATTTTGAGAAGAATATTTTGAAAAATATTTTGGAGATAGTGTTTGGATGAGTTTTTGGAAAAAGTAATAATTAGAGAGAAGTGTAATAATTGGAGAGAGATAGAGAGAGAAATGAGAATAATGATTGGAAAGAGAGATATGAGTAGAGAGAGAAATGTGATTAATGATTGGAGAGATGAGAGATGGGAAAAGAATTTTTTTGGAAAATTTTTTGGAGATGTGAAGCGAACAAAGTATATGTAATCATGAGGTTAGCTTATGTTAATTTTTTAAACTTCGATGCAAAGTTTAAACACTTTTTTTTTTTATTTCTCTCTTCAATACAAATAATCAAATGAAAATAGATCAAAATATAAACAAAAAAAAAATTAATATTATTCGCTAGGTAACAACTACATACTCCGATCTAAGAAAAATTAGAACAATAAAAAATATCATTAGTCCAACGAAAATTGTTGTCAGAAAGGACAGAAACCCATAGGGCATTAAACATGTTTAGCGAAAAAAATATGTTGCAGCGCCGCCAAAAAACCTCAAAAACACTTAGGCACAATGTTTAAAAAACTAATATGCACAGTAAAAAACATACCAAAAAAAGTATATATATTAAATAGTCTGAATATGGAACGAAATGCAAGGTTGGTGGGGTGGATAAGTGCTAGGCGCATTATTGAAGAGGTCAAGGGTTCGAACTCCAGCGGGAGCAAAGAAGGAAGCTTGGGAGAGCATTAAATTTTTTCCTCGCCTAAAATGGAATTGGCGAGAAATATTTTCCTCGCAAGTTGTTGTTGATAGCCGATAGTATCAAGTGTCAGACGGAAGTTTTTTAGAAATGGCGAGGAAAAAATTTGTCGCTAATTGTCTACAATAGGCAAGGAAAATGATTTTTCCTCGCAAATACCTTTCGCGACACAGTATAGGCGAGGAAAGTGGGCGAGGAAATATTTCCTCACTAATGCCTTAGGCGAGGAAAATTGATGCTCTAGCAACAAATTTTTTTCCTCGCCATAGCATGATTTTGTTGTAGTGAGTATTTTATTTTGAGTTGTCCCTTTATAACTTTGTGTTTTGAAAAAATAATATTAGAATTTGTACGATTATTATTTTTCCCGTTTGAAAAGTTATTGGAAAAAAGTCGATCGGTAAAAGTGGAGGTAAAAATTGATGTGAAAGCTGGTGTAAAGTGACAATAAAAGTTGATGTTAAATTAGTACTAATAATGTTTTTTTAATGAATTGGATTTACAAAGCAATGCACTTAAAAAAGGGACAAAGGAGAATACCGTAACCATGGCCAGTGGGAACAAAAGGACCGGTCAAGTGGATGGCCAAAAATATAAGCTATATAATGGTCGAAGCCCTAGGGTTCCAAAAGTAAAGGTTGATTGAGGAATGAAATTTACTATTGATTCACCCTGTGATATTTGAATTGATAATTAAGCAATTTAAGATGAACTTACTCTGAATTCATTGTAACATTCCTCAATCAAATCCATTTCTGCAGGAGGAAAGAGAGTCGATAGCTTTGACATCAAAGTAGGCAAATCTATGAATGGTGAAATTGGCGAGCGGTGCGAAGATGACTGACCTCTTTCGAAACCTAAAAAACACCACCACCACGCAAAAGAATGAAGGATATAAACAAAGAGTAATCTAGGGAAATACAAAGTATTGAAATGTGGAATAAGAGTTTATGTAAGCAAGCTGTCCTAATTATATGTCCTTTTCCCGTAAATTTCTTTATTGTGTGAGAATTATTAATATCTTTCAAATTAGAAAAATTAATTTCCTGGGAACTTTAAACAATATATAAGTTCATAAACATAGTATTTGTACCTGCTGGATCCATCTGAATATAACCTTGCTAGATCAAAAAAATATTGTAGATGCCCCTTTGTAATGAAAAAAGTCTAATAAAAAAATGAAATGAGTTTTCTCTCTGACCTTGAAAAATGGTACAAATGAAGGGTCCATATATATAGCACACTTAAATATTGGCGAAAAACCCCGGCTGTGGTCTTCAATTACTCAATCACCTCGCGAAATCTAAAATCAATAATACCATGCGGGCAACAAATGTTTATGAATTCTTACATTTAGTGCGCATATATCAACTCTAGAAAAGCATGTACATTCTTTAGAGTTTTGCTGGTACTGATTTAAATTGAGCTATTTGCCTAATTCAGAACCACGTATATATGAGCAACACGTGGTTATCATGTCAATTGAATAGTTTTGTGGTAAACTTTTAGGTTTGTAAAATTGTTTTTTTTTTTTTTTTTTAAAACCGGATGTCCAAGTCAGTTTACGCATAAATCAACTAATTTCGGGTCGTACACTGAAGGTAACGATTGAGCATGACCCCAGTGAGATGAGTTGAATATGTTAAATTAAAGCTGTCACATGATTAAATATTTGGAAATTGGGGCAAAGGCCATAATCTTTTTTAAATTTCTTTTGTAATAAGAATACTTTTTCTTTTATTAAAGCTCAACTTTTTGTTTGGTGCGTTCAAGCGTTGGGGTAAATGTATACGTGATCTACATAATAAACAGGCTTGTAATATGAAACATATAAATTGATAACACACGGTTAAGAGATTCTCCATCGCCAATTGCTAATTAACTCCATGAATATATATTAACACGCGTGGGGCGTATCCCCGTAATTTACTACCCTATTTAATTACCCCATGAGAAAGAAAAAGAGAGCAGAGCTAGCTAGAGAATCGGTTCCAAACTTTGCAATGATCGATGTTTTTCACTGCATATCGATTTCAAAAAAAAATTAAGTGGTTTTTAGTTTTTCGTTTTTTTCGTTTCGTCTTTATTCAATTTTTTTTTTGCATTTGTTAGTTTCGAGTCAAGATTTTGTGGTTTCTGGATTCCTCTCGGCGAGACGAATTTAACAAGTATAAATTTATGGTCAAACTAAATATTTTTTTGAATGAAATCGGTTGATTTTGGATTGAGCTCATACAGCCGTCTGATTTCCTCGATTCGGGCATGGGGCCACTCGAAATTCGATCTTGAGAAGGATGAATGGCTCGGATCGATCGGTTGGGACCCACAACGGCGTCCCCGACGCCGTCGGTATGTGGTCGGTGCACCCTGTCGGTGCAGGTAGAATGGTTCTTGCACTATTTTGATTTCATTCAACCTAGAGATCAATCTTCTTGTTGCCTAAAGTCGCTGTAGAACAACACAAAATTTAGCAAATATTCCTCTTACATTGGTTAGTTTATACAACAACCGAAAGGCAGTAAGGGGAAGAATTAACCAATTATATTTAGTTCAACACTATTACTTTAGGCTGTTTAACGTACGGATACAAAAGTTGTAATAACTCGAAATTTCGTAAATAAAAATTTTGATTTATTAATTCGAGTATTTAAATTTTAATCTCGCCAATTAAAATAATTTATTATTTAGTTTAAATAATTCAAATAAAAATTCATTATTTAGCTTTATTAATTTTTCGCGCCGTAAATCAACGCGCGCACACTGAGTATTACACCGTATCGCGTCCGGAAAGCCCTACAAATCCCCCAACTCTTATTTTGTCTCCTTATAGCTAGCACCACCTCATTAATTGCCTAATTTGGACCTATTTTTAATTTTGAAAACCTAATTAGACATATGTCTAATTTTGACTTTTACTTTTCAAAGTTGACTTTGACTACACTTTTACTACATGCTATTTTGGCACTTTGTGAAATTATGAGAGAGAGAGAGAGAGAGAGGGGTCGGTTGGGAGTTGAAAAGGGGAGAAAAATTACTTCCCTTGCCGTATAATTTTACGGGCGTGTTTCTGCACGCGCTTTCTCGCGTATTTCGGCGTCGTTTTTCTTTTAAATTCCTAAGCATTATACTTTTCGGATTCTCCTAATTATTAGGAAGATTACCTAGGGATTTTCAAACACTCTTATTTATTTCCTTAAAATTAGTAGCTCCTTATTTATTTTCGTGGTACACTAGTTTGTATTTTTCGCGCACAAAACTAACTTTACGTGGTATTTTTCATCCCGACGGAGGGAAACTTATCTCCTAATAAATGGGAGATATTTTTATCCTATTAGTAATAGCTACATAAGGCTATAAATAGTTGACCATATGTTTGCTTTTACTAAAGTTATGTGCATATATATGTATGTATATTTTTGACACCCCGTGACTAGTTTCGTGTGTATAACTAGTACCCAAAATTTTCCATAATAAGTTGTCCATGCCACAACCCAACGAACCTAGACACTATATGTCATTTCCTACGAACCTACGAGCCCATTTTACTTGGACAAAACCTAGCAAGTTGACCTTATCCTAAAACTAGCCTAAAAAGCCTACATTTTTACTTTTAAAAAAGTTTTTTGGACACTTGTGGAGAGGGGAGAAGGCTGGTCATTTTGGGGGGAGGGTGTACCTAGGGCTGCTCAAAAAAATCGATGAACCGTGAATTAGGTTCGGACCCAGCCGATCCGCACATTTTGGATTTTAACCGTGGATTAATGGTCCAGACACGGATTTAAAAAATAAAAAAATCGTGACTTGCGGTCCGGACACGGATTTTGATTTTGAAATTGTGGATTAACCGATCCGGACCGTGAGATTTTTATTATATATATATTTAAAAAAATTAAATTTATATGTATTTTTGTAGCCTACTTTGTTTGGAATTCCAAAATGATATCTGCGTTTTGTGCTTGTGACTGTCTATTTATATGTGTTTGTTGACATGTTTAACAAGTTTGATGTTTACACTTTACAATGCTCAAGCTCAGATTTATAGCCTACTGTATTTGGAATTCCAAAATAATTTTGGGTTTGGTTTTTTGCCTATCTCTGTTGATTCCATAATGTTCAAGTTTAGATTTGTTCAATCAATTTGTTGGAATGTTTAACAAGTTTTTATTATTTCTTTCTAGTGACTGCTCTTTCTATGTTCTTCTTGATTCTTTAGATTCTCATTTATTAATTATACTACTGAATTGTCTGTTTCAATGTTGAGGTTGGGTTTTTGAACGAGTTGATGATTTTTTTAAAAACAATAAGTTGAAAATCTATGGATAAATCTGGAACCAATCCATGACTCACAGATCGGATTTTAACCGAACCGTGAGACTTTTGGATTGGACACTGATTTTGTTTTCAAAAAATCGCGACTCATGGATTAGGATTGGATTCATGCTAATCCGAGCCAATCCGGACCGTGAGCACCCCTAGGTGTTACTTGACCGAAATCCTAGACCTAAATTAGTGAGTTGCCCCAAGCGTAGGGCTGAGACCGGTGTAGCACAATACCCGGTAAGACCGGAATCGAATCCACAAAGAAGGTGAAGAGTGCTTGACTAAAAACTCGGGTTTCTAAGTTTAACACGGCTCTTAGGTAGCAACCCTTGTGATTTGATTGGTGAATTAACTAAACTAAGAGGAAAACTGATGTTGATTAAACTATTTAAAAGGAAGTACAGTCGTAGGGTTCATAACACGGTGACCAGGTCCGGATACTTCCTGCCCCATTCGTTGTTCTGAAAATGTTTGTTTTTAGAGAGAAAAAGATACCCCGAAAGATGCGAATCCTCGTGGTTGCCGTTTACCCATGTACAGTGAAGAACAGGTTTTGGTCGCCCGTTCCCTGCGTTACATGGGCTCCGACAATGCCCAGATACGTCCAACGAAGGTACTTCAATAACCTAAAATTGCTTTTACCTTTATGAATTTAGAAAATAGGAGCGAGAACGAACCCGGCCCTGGCCACAGCGTGTTAATCACCCCGCGACCATACCTGATGAACTACTCACTCATGATAGCTTGAACAACTAACAAGATTCTGAAAGGAAACATGCTTCTATAATTGAATATTGATTAAAACGAAGATCTGAAAGCAAAACGCGGACAAACTCCCGCGAACTAAGAGTTAATGAAAATAAGACAAGAAGTACCCGAAGCAATAAGCAAATCTGTGAACAAAACTTCAAAACTTCAATGGAACAAGCTCCGAAAAGTAATAACTCCAAAGGAAAAACGGCTGCGAAACTAGAAGAAAATTAATGCTAAGTTCGAACCCTAATTCGGCCTAAAATCGGAGTATTTATTCCTCCCCGAAGTCAACACACGTGGCAAAGTCAACAGCTGCTTTTAAAGCACTCGGTATCGATACAGGAGAAGTCCTGTATCGATACCCATACTCTCTGTTCCCATATGATGCACCCTGTATCGATACAGGAGAATCCTTGTATCGATACCGGCTCCTCTAAAATTGATTTCCAGCTTGTTTGGCCGTCCTCACTTGGGTCCCACCGGTTCCCAACATGCCCGACCGCCATGTGTCCATTTCACGCGCTCTTTCCGACCTGTTCCCTACAAAACACCCAAAAACAAGAAAAACCAAGGACAACACCACATCAAGTGGAAAATGGAATAAAATCGCGCCTCTAACACGCTAATTCTCCCTACTTAGGCGCTTATATCTATGACATTGCACGCCTATCACACCCCCAACTTGAGCGTTGCTAGTCCCTAGGAACGAACGAAATAAAACCAAAGACAAGAAACTAGAAAACACCAACGGGGGTACGGGGGTTATGACACCTGTAGAAATAATCAATCATAGCGATAGGTATTCGCCTCTTAATATGCCTGTAACTCAATATGCATGCATGCCTTGACAGAAAATCGAACACGGTTAGCATGGCGCCACATGCGCGAATAAATATCCCAACAAACATAATCGCGTTGCACTACTCACTAGATCACTCAACATCCCATATAAGCGCTTGGTAAGATGCGTGGAACCGAACAACTGGTTTCCACGTGCCAATCAAAGTTAACGCTTAGCAAGAAATAACGCACAATATGCACAATATGTCCAAACATGATTTCACAAAATAAGCAATATCGTTACAAATCATGCATAAGTGAGAGATAAAATACGTGCACACGATCGACTAAGGACTTTTTGGATTATATTGACCTTGGTTAGAACAAAATAGGAAACTGCAAAATCAGGTGTCGGCCCACAAAAGCTCAAGGTCAACTACCCTAACTGGCCGCACCTGTCATGTCTAAAACCTGTCAATGCGCCCCGTCGGCGCCACCCAAACCAAGTCCACAAAACAAAAGAAAACAAACAGTATCCATGCAAGTTATATTACAGACCCAAATAAAGAAAACAGACATAAGTCTCACATAAAATAACAAAATACCCCAACATGAAATAACACCACCTCATCATACTACCTACCCTCCAGTCAGCCCCATGCAACACAAGTGCCTCAATCAATCCGACCCATCCTCACTCTCCTCGGCAGCATCATCCTCATCAGCAAAATCATCACTGACCTCCAACTCAGGCAACTCCAGCGGAACATATGGAGTCGAAGTCGACCCCTCAAGTCGGCCCACCATCCACTCTTCCCGGTGATTCATCATCTGCTGCATCCTCACATTTTGTCGCACCTCCCTCTTGAGCTTCTGATGGCTCCGGATGGTAGCGATCCCTTGGCAAAAGATCTTCTGCAGCCAAGTAGTGTTAGATGCGTTGGGTGCAGGTTTAGTAGTCAAGTAAGCCCCACCTCTAGCACCACGAGTCTGGGCTATGCTCTTAGTCAGGATAGTGCTGTCAATCGACCCAGGAATCAGTGGATCATTGTTGAACCATTTGGCCCCTGTCAACCCGGAGTCTCTAACAATGGCCGTAATCAGGCACGGGAACGGCATTCGGGTCTGTGTTGGGGCATCGCGGAAATCGATAATCTTAGTGTAAATGAATAATGCCCAGTCACACACAGTCTCCGGCTCCATGAAAGCTGTCAACAAATTCCCAGTATTTTCAGAGGGCTTATTTTCAGTTGCCCTCGGGTCCAGATTGTAACAAACCACTTGGTTCAAAAACCGAAATGCCGGCTTCAACTTGCCCGGCCGGTGAGGAATACTAGCGTCTTTACGTTTCTCATACAAACTACCCGCCACTCTACGTGGGACAAAATCCTCAGCGGGGCAAGGGTAGTTAGTATCGGTCGGCCTCACATACCGCAAACTCGCAGCAATGACATCGGGTGTGACCGTAATGGGAATCCTAGCCACTCGTGAAGTTATCTGAGTCTCGGAACTGAAGGTAGTCCCGGATGCTGGTACATGAATATTTTTATAGAATTCCCTCAGGAGTTCTAAATTATACCCAGAGTTTGGTTCGAACCAAAACGACATACCTTGTTGCACAATGGCTTGTATAGTGATGTTATTTGGGAGAAACCCGTCCCGGATAATGTGACGCTCGTTCTTAACGCCCCTCTGTTCAAAGGAAGCCTCCCATCTTTCCCGTTCATCCCAGGCAATCTGATCCTCGGTCCTCCTTCCCTCGGTCGCTTGCTCTGGAGGGGCACTCGAGGATGCCGCTCCCTTGCCCTTAGCACTGGTGGAAGTCTTCCTGGGTGCCATATTTTAGAAGTTGGGTGAGAAATTTAGGGTTTTGGATCTGGAGAAATAAGGATTTTGGACGGGATTTGAGAGGTATATGTGGTAGAGAAGGAGAAAAGGAAGGTTTTGGTGAAATTTGGTGGAATTTGGGTGAGATTTGGATGAGTTTTGAAGGTTTGAAGGTGGTGGTTATGGAGTTTTTGTGGGTTTAGGGTTAGAGAGAGAGAGAAGAGGTTGGGAAGAAGATGAAGAGAAGTGAAGAATGACCGGCTGAACCCTTTAAAATTCGCGTTTAAGGGCCTCGGTATCGATATATGACTTCTTATGTATTGATACCCGTAGGTTCTGTTCCGGATTGGGACAACCGGTATTGATACAGTACTTTCACTGTATCGATACCGACATGCTTATTTTTTTTTTTTTTTTTTTGGCTGGGGTTTATGGGTCTTGGTTTCCAAAACATGACACCTAATCCGACTTCTTCCAATATTGATCTCTCAGAACACATTACTTCACAAAATTACCCCCACAGCAGTACGGCACTCATGGCGCACGGAGCATAACTTCCCCCCCAACTTCAATCCAACCAAACACCGGTTTCCTAAGTTAGACACGGGGACTGACTCGGACTGGTTTAAGATGGGTCAAGGGGACTCGTATGTGGTTTAATCATGCAAGAATGCCTTGTTTCATCCCCTATGCACATAATTTACTCTCGCAAATGCATGAGAAATAACTAGCCACTTACTTGCAAAACAAAAGCCTACTATTTTATGCGATTGCAGAAAGGAAGACAAGGAACATGGGAATGTTATTCAGGATACGCTATTATCAATGTGGGGATACTATTCACATGCTAGACAATGCATATATAGCCAAATATATGCATGCATTCAAGTTAAACAGGCATACATTCAAGTTAAACATTCGCTCGATGATACTTACACGATGCATAACACCCGTATCCCCAAAAACTACCTAGCAACGCTATATAAGTATAAAGTACACCCTCCCCCCAACTAGAAACATGCTATGTCCCCAGAGCATGGAGACATAACAATTGAAAGAGCAAGGGGAAGAACTGGACCTCCGGGTGGCAGCCAACCACCATGACCTCGGCCGATATAAGAGGAATTTCAGGTACTCTAACCGTGCAACCTGCAAAACACGTTAGTCCAGCCCGGCACGCGGTATCCGGGTGTACACAGAGAAAACCAAAATCAAGTAACAGAAAAAGAAAATATACCACCACTTTCGTCACGGGAAAGACACGGGTACTACCTTTCTCTCTAATTTCTCACTTAAATTTGTGTAGAGAAGGTCATCAGAACAATCCCGGGTAAGTCATGACTCAACAGGTTAAATCACTCAAGGTTTTTCCTTAAAGAAATCAGAGCCAATCGTCTTTTATGACTATCCGAGACACGGCAAGAAGATTGTCCGAAATCCAGATACACAAACTTAAGGTTAGAAATTAGGTGGCTATACCGGACCTTTTTTTTTTTTTTTTTTTGAAAATTAAAAATAAACACGAAAATGCCTTAATCGCCCTTACTAACCGGAGTTGGGCACACGATCCTTATTTTAATAGCGGCGTGCGAAGCTATAAATACCCAAGTCAATGATGGGTACCCCTATCGCTAGGGGCCGGGTCCACACTCACTTACGAGCATGGTACGCGTGAGCTACCCGTAAAAACACAGCCAAAGGCTAAACCACGGCAGTATCCGAGTAAACGGGATCAACTAAATCCTCCTCAGGTTCACCGACATCTATGATTCCTAAAAGTGGTTTAAGACGCTGCCCATTAACTTTGAAAATATGATTATCCTTAGGGTCGCAGACATCTATCGAACCGTTCGGGTAAACCTGGTGGACTATGTACGGCCCATCTCAGCGAGACCTCAACTTCCCTGGAAATAAGTGAATGCGCGAATTATATAACAAAACTTTCTGCCCAACACTAAAGGTTTTGCGCTGGATATTCCTATCGTGGTACGCTTTAACCTTAGCTTTGTAAATGCTAGTGCTCTCATACGCATCATTCCTAATTTCCTCAAGCTCACACAGTTGGAGCTTCCTATGGGCACCTGCCTCTGGCAAACTTGCGTTCACCGTCTGAATGGCCCAATGGGCCTTATGCTCCATCTCCACGGGCAGGTGGCAGGCCTTACCGTACACAAGCCGATAGGGTGAAGCACCCAACACGGTCTTGTATGCAGTGCGATAGGCCCACAATGCATCAATCAACCTTAGGGACCAATCCTTTTTACTTGGGTTTACCGTTTTCTCTAGGATCCCCTTAATCTCCCGATTGGCCAGCTCAGCCTGGCCATTGGTCTGAGGGTGATAGTCCGTAGACACCTTGTGAGAGATGCCATACTTCCTCATCAATGCCTCAAAGGACCTATTACAAAAGTGGGTGCCCTGATCAGAGATAATGGCATGTGGCATGCCAAATCTTGATAAAACATTACTCTTTAGAAACTCAAGCACCACCTTAGAATCACTGGTCCTAGTGGAAATCGTCTCTACCCACTTTGACACACAATCCACTGCCATGAGGATGTACTCAAAACCATGTGACACTGGAAATGGGCCCATGAAATCAATGCCCCAACAGTAAAAAACCTCCAACACATAAATATTGTGGAGGGGCAGCATATTTCTCGGGCCGACTTTACCTAATTTCTAACACCGGTCACAAGACTTGCAAAACACATATGCATCCTTAAATAGATTTGGCCAAAAGAAGCCACACTGTAACACCTTGGCGGTGGTTTTCTTGGCGGAAAAATGACCGCCACACGCCTCCGAATGACAAAACTCTAGTATTCCCCTCTGATCAACCTCGGGGACACAATGGCGCACTATTTGGTCCCGCAGTATTTAAACACATATGGATCATCGAAAATATACTGCCGGACCTCTCTCAAAAAGCGCTGCTTCTCAGATGTAGACCAATGGGGTGGAATCTGCCCAGTCACCAAATAATTGGCGATATCTGCAAACCGCGGGCACGTATTAGCAGCAAACAACTGCTCATCGAGAAAGGTATCCACAATAGGGAGATGAGAGGTGGGGTCCTCAAACTCCAAACGAGACAGGTGATCAGCCACTACATTCTCAACCCCTTTCTTATCCTTAATGATAAGGTGGAATTCTTGCAGCAAAAGAATCCACCGGATAAGGCGAGCCTTCGCATTCTGCTTAGTCATCAAATACCTCAAGGTCGCATGATCGGTATATACCACAATCTGCGACCCCACCAAGTAGGACCGGAACTTATCTAAGGCAAACACAACTGCTAATAATTCCTTCTCAGTGGTGGTATAGTTAAGTTGTGCCTCATTCAATGTCTTGCTCGCATAATAAATCACACAGGGATCTTTCCCTCGCCTCTGACCTAAAACTGCCCCGACTGCATAGTCGGACGCGTCACACATAATCTCAAACGGTAAACTCCAATCGGGGGCCTAAACAATTGGCGGAGTTGTGAGACTCCACTTCAATTTCTAGAATGCCCCTTCACAAGCGTCAGACCACACGAAGGGTGTGTCTTTCGCTAACAACTGACATAAAGGCCGGGAGATAGCGCTGAAATCCTTAATGAATCGCCGGTAGAAACCGGCGTGACCTAGAAAAGACCGGACATCCTTAACAGTTTTTGGAGTGGGAAGATTCGCAATTAAGTCGATCTTCGCCTTATCCACCTCAATACCCTTAGATGAGACAATATGTTCCAAAACTATTCCTTGGGTCACCATGAAGTGGCACTTCTCCCAATTGAGCACAAGACGCTTCTCCTCGCACCTAGTCAAGACTTTTCTTAAGTTCTCGAGACATCCGTCACACGAATCCCCAAAAACTGAAAAGTCATCCATAAATACCTCCACTATATTTTCTACCATGTCGCTGAAAATTCCCATCATACACCGTGAGAAGGTGCCGGGAGCATTGCACAAGCCAAAAGGCATGCGACGGTAGGCAAAAGTACCATACGGGCACGTAAATGTGGTTTTTTCCTGGTCCTCCATGGCTACCTCAATCTGATTGTACCCAGAGTATCCATCCAGGAAGCAATAGAACGCTCTGCCCGCGACTCTCTCTAAAATCTGGTCAATGAATGGGAGGGGAAAATGGTCCTTCCGGGTGCTCGCGTTGAGATCCGGTAGTCAATGCAAACGCGCCACCCGGTCTGAACACGGGTTGGCACTAACTCACCCTCCTCATTCCTCACTACAGTCACTCCTGCCTTCTTAGGCACAACCTGTACAGGACTTACCCACTCACTATGGGCAATCGGGTAAATGATACCCTCATCTAACAGCTTAAGCACTTCCGTCCTAACCACCTCCATCATATTGGGGTTCAGACGGCGCTGAGGTTGCCTAGAAGGCTTCACATCCTCATCTAGAAAAATGCGGTGTGTACACACCGTAGGACTAATACCCTGTAAGTCTGCTATCGTCCAGCCAATTGCCCCTATATGCTCTCTTAGCAGGGCAAGTAATTTAGCCTCTTGATCCACCTCCAAGGAGGAGGAGATCACTACTGGAAACGTATCATTACCTTTAAGGAAGGCATACTTCAACGTATCCGGTAGAGGCTTCAAATCAGGCTTCGGCGGGTGGACCGATGATGGGAGAGCTTTAGATAATGGGGCGCCCAGCGGTTCGAGAACTGGGTCCCAAACAGCGCCACATACATCTTCTACTGCTAGCATCTCCATCAAACTCTCTACCTCTGGAGAATCTAAAAATAATGCCTCATCAGCGGTCAGTGCTATCTCCAGAGGATCCTTATACAGAAAATTCTCGACATGCTCTTGCACCAGCGTGTCAATCAAACTAACCTCATAGACCTCCTCATCATCCTCTACCCAACTATCGACATTGTAGACATTCACCTCCATTTTCAAGTCCCCAAATGATAATTGGACTTGTCCAGTTTTGCAATTCATTACAGCACTGAAGGTGGCTAAAAACGGACGTCCAAGGATAATGGGAGTCTTCTCGAAGACTTCCGGGATTGGGCGCGTGTCCAAGACAATGAAATCCACGGGGAACAGAAACTCCCCTACCTGAATCAATACATCCTCCACTACCCCCTTAGGAATTCTCACACTCCAGTCAGCCAGCTGTAGTGTGACCGGTGTGGCTTTAAGATCACCTAAGCCTAATCTCAGATAAACCGAATATGGGAGCAAATTGACACTCGCTCCCAAATCCAGTAAGGCCTTCTCAAAACTCTGGCCCGCAATAGCTATAGGGATAGTGGGACAACCTGGATCTTTCTGCTTAATCGGAATATCAGCTTGGAGAATGGAGCTCACCTGCTCCGTCAGTAGCACGTTGCACTGACTCCTAGTTCTCCGTTTCGACGTGCACAGCTCTTTCAACACCTTAGCAAACTGAGGGATAGCGTCAATGGCTTCCATTAAAGAGATAGGAAACTGAATTTTCTTGAACAACTCAAGAATCTGGAAGTTCACATTGACGTTCGGCTTTGCCACTAAGCGATGGGGATATGGTGCAACAGGTGGCAAAGGAGTCGTGGGGTCTGCAGGAGCAGGCACCACCACCTCAGGTGACTCTAACTCTCTCCCTTCCTCAGTACACTTCCCCACAGCAGGGACAACTACTGGTGCAACGACCGGCTCCGGAGTTGGAACCGATTTTTGCTTCAGAGGAATTGTCTTGTCGATCACCTTCCCACTTCTGAGAGTGGTGATCGCCTTGGCTTCCTCTGCATTGGGGTTCAAATTACTCATGCCTGAACCCTCTCCCAGATAATTAGTACCGACAGCATTGGCTTGAGGTTGAGAGGGAAATCTTCCCCTCTCCTGTTGGGTTTGCCCAACTGCTGCCGTCAATTGAGTCAATTGAGACCTAATGTCTCCAATGACTTGCTTAGTCTGCTCGATAAAACTTAACTGAGACTGCATGAGAGCCTTCAACATATCATCAATTTGCTTATCCCTCGGTGGATGATTTATGCCTGGGGGTGGTCCAGAATATGAAGGACTAAACCCCTGCTGATTCTGTGAGGGATAATGATATGGGGACATTTGGCCTTGCGGAGGCTGGTACGGTTGCATCTGTTGCTGAGGTGGTGCCTGGGGTGGCACTGGTGCTTTAGGATCTCTCCATCCCAGGGCTGGGTGATGAGCCCAGCCCGGATTATAAGTGTTGGAGAACGGATCCCAGCGTTGGTTCACCGCATTCACCTCAGCTTGGTTACTCTGGTATGCCTCTTTAACCATCGGGAAAGCGGGGCAGGCAGTAACTGAATGCCCCGGACACTCACAAAGCGCGCACACCTCCTCAACCCTCACATCATTAACCTATTGGACTTGCTTCAGTCGCAAGTCCTCCATTTGTTTGGTCAATCTGTCCAACTGATTCTGGACGGTATGGTCTCTCACACTCATGGGGAAAATACCGGACCCACTGGGTCCCTGTGCAGCTATGGCCCTTTCAGCGAGGTCGAAAGGTTCCCAACTTCGGTACTTATCGGCCAGCTCCTCTAGAAAATCCCATGCCTCATCTGGGGCCTTATCTAAGAAATCTCCCTCTTTACAGAGGTACTCAATCTGCTGGGCCGTCGCAATATTGAGGCCCAGCTGGAAGAATGTCACCAACTGATGTTTCTCAAACCCGTGGTGGGGTAGGGACAACAGCAAGTCCTTAAACCTCTCCCAACACCTCAAAAATGACTCGCCCTCTTTTTGTCTGAACGATTGAATTTGGTGAGTCAGGCGCTGGAACTTGCTCTCAGAGAAATATTTCCGATAGAATGACTCCCTAACAGCTGCCCATGTCGTGAGGGACCGCTCCTTCTGCATTCTGAGCCACTTATCCGCACCATCTTTCAGAGAAGCAGGGAAAAGCTTAAGGCAAGCGTTTTCCCATTGAGTAGTGGTGGCCAGGGTGCGCACCAACCCCTCAAAGTGGCGGACATGCTCATATGGGTCCTCATTTTTCCTCCCATAAAAGAGAGGGAGGGCATTATGGGTTCCTGGTTTAACAGTGAAAGCATTGCGTGCCTCCACAGTCTCAGTCGGCAGAACTATCGGGCCGAGAGGAGTAGTCCTCTCGGGACGCATATACTCCCGCATACTTTTCTGTTCTGCCATCTCGACTGACTCTGTTCCTGAAACTGACTCTGACTGGTAAAGCGAATTACTAATACTTACTGACTCAAAAGGTAATTCTATATAAAGACCGCTAATGGGAGTAGACTCTAAATTAGCAAAGGAAGAACTAGAAGACTCAGGCTGACTCGACCCCACTTCTTTCCGAACTAATCGGTGCGTAGGGTCACGATAATAAAGAGGGTCCTGCACAGGAGAACCCTTCTTCTTTCTACCTATGGTGAATTAGACGAATTAAAAGAAAAAGGAAAAGAACAAAACAAACTCTAACTACCCGAATTCTTAACACCACTTGCCTTCCCCGGCAACGGCGCCAAAAATGCTTGACCGAAATCCTAGACCTAAATTAGTGAGTTGCCCCAAGCGTAGGCTGAGACCGGTGTAGCACAATACCCGGTAAGACCGGAATCGAATCCACAGAGAAGGTGAAGAGTGCTTGACTAAAAACTCGGGTTTCTAAGTTTAACACGGCTCTTAGGTAGCCACCCTTGTGATTTGATTGGTGAATTAACTAAACTAAGAGGAAAACTGATGTTGATTAAACTATTTAAAAGGAAGTACGGTCGTAGGGTTCATAACACGGGGACCAGGTCCGGATACTTCCTGCCCCATTCGTTGTTCTGAAAATGTTTGTTTTTAGAGAGAAAAAGATACCCCGAAAGATGCGAATCCTCGTGGTTGCCGTTTACCCATGTACAGCGAAGAACAGGTTTTGGTCGCCCGTTCCCCGCGTTACATGGGCTCCGACAATGCCCGGATACGTCCAACGAAGGTACTTCAATAACCTAAAATTGCTTTTACCTTTATGAATTTAGAAAATAGGAGCGAGAACGAACCCGGCCCTGGCCACAGCGTGTTAATCACCCCGCGACCATACCTGATGAACTACTCACTCATGATAGCTTGAACAACTAACAAGATTCTGAAAGGAAACATGCTTCTATAATTGAATATTGATTAAAACGAAGATCTGAAAGCAAAACGCGGACAAACTCCCGCGAACTAAGAGTTAATGAAAATAAGACAAGAAGTACCCGAAGCAATAAGCAAATCTGTGAACAAAACTTCAAAACTTCAATGGAACAAGCTCCGAAAAGTAATAACTCCAAAGGAAAAACGGCTGCGAAACTAGAAGAAAATTAATGCTAAGTTCGAACCCTAATTCGGCCTAAAATCGGAGTATTTATTCCTCCCCGAAGTCAACACACGTGGCAAAGTCAACAGCTACTTTTAAAGCACTGGGTATCGATACAGGAGAAGTCCTGTATCGATACCCATACTCTCTGTTCCCGTATGATGCACCCTGTATCGATACAGGAGAATCCTTGTATCGATACCGGCTCCTCTAAAATTGATTTCCAGCTTGTTTGGCCATCCTCACTTGGGTCCCACCGGTTCCCAACATGCCCGACCGCCATGTGTCCATTTCACACGCTCTTTCCGACCTGTTCCCTACAAAACACCCAAAAACAAGAAAAACCAAGGACAACACCGCATCGAGTGGAAAATGGAATAAAATCGCGCCTCTAACGCGCTAATTCGCCCTACTTAGGCGCTTATATCTATGACATTGCGCGCCTATCAAGTGTACCCATTGTTTTGCCTATAAATAACAAGGTTTCTTCATTTAGAAAGGCACACCAAAATCCTCTCATCCACCACCTTTGTAGTTCTTCATGTATTCTTGAGAGATTCGAAGTGTTCTTCGTAAAATTCAACCTCCAACCACCACTTCGACCACCCTACGATCCTAAAGTAGTAGAAAGCTAGTAGGAAGGTAGTTTGAGCAAGTCAAGTAGACGTTACGCCGCCGGAATCAACCTAGCTAATCGGCTTCCGACTAAACGTCGGAATTAGTATTTTCTAGTTCATTTTAAATATGTCGTTATTATGCTTAAATGTGCTTAAATATGATTAGACGAGATTATGTTAGATGATTAGTGATTTTATGAAAATTAGACTTTGAAAATCACACGTAGTTGATACTATGCCCGATTTGAAATTGACTTATCAAAATACACAATTATAATGCCAGATGAACTTTTGGAAAACAAAATTATGCAGTTATAATGCCTGAATGAAAATCAACTTTTCAAAATTATGCAGTTAAAATGCCTGACTGATTTTTGGAAAGCAGCCGACTAAACTTTTTCTTAAAGCAACCTCAAAATATTTTGACTGTACTTGGACTGTGAGATAACCCAAGGCTAACACCCTTGAGGGTCTATCAAAAAAGATGAGCCTCGCTGTGGACGGTCAGCCTCCACTCGGTTCGGAGATGGTTTTTCGAAGCGGTTCGAAAAACAAAAGATTTTAGAGTCGCCACCCGGGTTTTGGGAAAATAGTTTGGGACCCGAGGAACCAATTCAAAAATGATGATTTGAGCGAATGACTTATAAAACCAATTGAAAACCAGAGATTCGTTTTGGATCCGGGAGCCAGGTTACGAACAGGGAAGGGTTTTAATGCACCCTGTTCTCCCGATTAAAAATCGGTCTTTACTAAACATTTGTGGGATTTTATTAGAAAACAATTTTATTGCTGAACATTAACAGATAAACATTTAAATCAAACAAAGCGGATAATAATAATGAGAAAAACAAATGACTGATATTGTAATTAACAGAAATCAAACGAAAATCCAAACTTCAAACTATTCCTGCAGGGAAAGGTTCAAATTTCACATTTTTACCAGAAAAGTATGCCGTGCGGCACACTGGATGTACCGTGCGGCACAAACAGTGAGCCGTGCGGCACTGTTCTTCAAATTAACGGTCAAATTTTTAAATGAGTACCGTACGGCACTCAAGATGTACCGTGCGGCACAGTATGAGTACCGTGCGGCACACTTGGCTACAAAACAGTTTGAAACTTTGGCTTTTCGAAATGATTCATCAGAGGCACATACAAGGTATGAAATGCATTCAAAATGAACTACTTTAAAGGGAGAAAGCAATGTATTGAGTATGGGATGTCCCTCCTCGTTGAACCGCTCCGTACGAGGCGATGTTTTCACCGTACGACGCGACCGGGAGGTGTGAAATGAAACTGAACTTGCTGTAATTTGGGCATACCAAGCATGGAAATGATACCAGGAATCATTCCACCCTAGGTACCCCTCCCCTCAGGGTACCAAATTCAAGGAATTTGGCGAAACGGGTTTATACCTTCGGTTTCGAACTCTCGGATTGAGCGTCGGATTGAACTTCCGAATGCTGCTTGAACCTTCTCTGGACCTCACTTTTACTCTAGTATAGTGGTAAGAGGGATTGGATGCTCAAATTTTGGTCGATTTGGGATGGCTATCTCACGGCTTTGGAATAAAAAAAAACAGGGGATGAGTTTCTGCTTTGGGTTTTGCTTTTACAGAGAGAATGGTATTGGATTCTCTATAATGGAGATGGTGGCTAAGAGGTTTTGGCAATGAAAATGGTATCCAAGAATGGAGTTTCGTGGTCTTCCTTACACAGAAATCGTATGGGGTCCGGCCGTTTTTGGGGGTCTTTTTCTCATTGAGTTCGAACGGTTTTTATAGAGATGAGGGAGCCGAATGCCAACCCCTTCTTGATTCTTGTTCATGGAGACAATGGCATGGGGAGTAGCATATCCCTTTCGGCCATGATCTTCTCTTTCGGCCACGGCGGGGGAACCAATCTCGTCAACACTTTCGGCTTGCTGGGAACCTGTGAAAACTGGGAACCCGTAAACAGTACCGTACGGTACACAAACTGTGCCGTGCGGCACAACTTGTGTACCGTGCGGCACACCTGGCCGTCAAATTTCCAAAACTCTGCTGTACGTGACACTGGCTGTCCCGTGCGTTGAGAGATGAGTACCGTGCGGTACTGTTGACTGAGTTGACTTGGAGAATTTCAATCCGAGAGTTCTTCCGGGTATTTCCGTTCATCATTGGGGATTAAAATGTACGTGAACGCTTATTTTGGGGTGTCTACAGTTGCCCCTCTTTGACGAGACTTACAATCATTGTGTCGACCGAAGTCGCGTCAAAGATAGAAGACACCCCTCGATGTGGACGTCCTCGTACGAAAACAAACAAGTAATACATGATGCATGTGGTCGCGCTCGTAAGAGCTGCCTACGTACCCCGTTGTAGGGATCAGACCGGCGTAGTTCATTGAGGCTGAATGCATAAGGGTTTCTAGAAAACATACCTTTGATTGGGTAGTGGAGTTTGTCACTCTGCTTTTCAACGAGGGAAAAACGAATGATGTGCTAATGGTGCTGAAAAAACCGTTTTGTTAACGCCGGAGAGGACTTACGAAACCATTTGTCGCTGACACAAGAAACCATTTGATGCTGAGGATATCTGCTGTTTAATGCCGAAGTGGACTTACGAAACCACCTGATGCTGATAAAACTGTCGTTAATGCCGGAGAGGACTTACGAAACCATCGGATGCTGATAAAACAGTCGTTAATGCCTGGCGAGGACTTACGAAACCACCTGATGCTGATAAAACAGTCGTTAATGCCTGGCGAGGACTTACGAAACCACCTGATGCTGATAAAACTGTCGTTAATGCCTGGTGAGGACTTACGAAACCATCGGATGCTGATAAAACTGTCGTTAATGCCTGGCGAGGACTTACGAAACCACCTGATGCTGATAAAACTGTCGTTAATGCCTGGCGAGGACTTACGAAACCACCTGATGCTGATAAAACTGTCGTTAATGCCGGAGAGGACTTACGAAACCATCGGATGCTGATAAAACTGTCGTTAATGCCTGGCGAGGACTTACGAAACCACCTGATGCTGATAAAACTGTCGTTAATGCCGGAGAGGACTTACGAAATCACCGGATGCTGACGTTGATAAAACTGTCGTTAATGCCTGGCGAGGACTTGCGAAACCACTTACGAAACCACCGGACGCTGACGTCGATAAAACTGTCGTTAATGCCTGGCGAGGACTTACAAAACCATCTGGTGTTGGGGATATAACTGCTCGTTAATGCCGTTGAGGACTTACGAAACCGTTCGATGCTTTGAAGTAATTGTTCGTTAATGCCGGAGAGGACTTACGAAACCACCTGACGCTGATCGAAATTGTTGTTGTAGATGCCGTTGAGGACTTACGAAACCATTCAATGTTTTGAAATAATTGTTGCTGATGCCGTAGAGGACTTACAAAAACACTTTCGATACTGATAGAAGTTGTTGATAATGCCTTTGAGGACTTACAAATCTAATCGTTGCTCGAGTACTTGTGATGGAACCGATGAGTGTTCACGCGAAGCCGATGTGGGGCGAAATCGAGGATTAGCCTGAGTGAGATTGCTGGAAATCTTGGCTTAGAAAGCCCTCGGGAAGGTTGAATCTAGTGCAAAAATCATTAAGAACTCAGATGTGTGCCGTGTGGCATCAATACTGTACCGTGCGGCAGAGATGGAGTGCCGTGCGGTGAAACTGGCAAAAGGGTGTGCCGTGCGGTGCACAGGGTGTGCCGTGCGGTAGAGTGGGTGTGCCGTACGGCACAAATGGCTATTAAAACCGCCCGAAACCGTTCTGTTTCTTCCCACTCTTTCAAACGTATTCAAAACTTTCTCCGTCGGTTACTTCAGAGCAGAAGTTCGAAAAACCCTATTGCCTCTCCCATTCTTCTTCCTCTCCTTCAAATCTTCTTCATTCTCTTGGTTCATCAACATCCTAAACTAAGTCTCTCCCGAAATCGAAATTTCTTGTTCGAGAAACACCATCCATGACTGACTCTGGTGGCACACCAGTTGATCCTAACATGTCTACCACTGATTCGATGGAGACGGTGCGTGGGGGCGGTGGCGCCACGTCCGGCGAGCCCGGTGGTGATCCATCCATGGATATTCCGGCCGACGTTGATCCGATTCAAGGGGCTTCCGACTCGGCATCGATTAGTGGCAAGACGGCGTTACCTACGCCGGTATCGGCTCCGACGAGGCTCGGTGAGGCTCACACGGGTGAGGTTTCAACTCCGGCGGTGGTTCGGGAGACCACGGGCGTCGGCATTGGCGCGGTTGGGGGCAGTGGTGACATTGGTGACCCTTTGGGTACCGCACGGCACACTGACAGTGCCGTGCCTGGTGTTGTGGGTGCTGTGGTGGCGGATAGGGGTACCGTACGGCATGCTGAGAGTGTCGTGGGCGGTGATCAGAGTACCTTGGCTGCAGATAGAGGTCCAGAGGCTATGGAGATTGATCCTTTAGGTACGGGTGCCTTTCCTTCGGATATTGCTATGAGTTTTAGTGGCATTGACGTTGTTGTGGAGAGAGCCCACACTCAGGAGAGTGGGTCTCAGGCTGAGGGTATCCCGAGGGATGTTTTGGTTGAGGATGTTGCTGGGGGGAGTAGTACTGAGAGCGAGGAGGTGCCACTGGTGAGGCGCATAGCTCCAGGTCCGGCTATTGCGATTGGTACCGCTAGAGTGCCAGAGGAGAGTGATGAGAGAGAGACAGAGCCTTCAGAGCCTCCGTTGTTTACACCTGCCGTTGGTTCTTCCCGTGGGCCTGGCTTGACTTTGGCAGACACTTTGGAGGGAGCGAGAGACGAGGATATAGCGGCGACCTTACAGGAGTTTCCCAGGTTCGAGAGTGTCCTGGTTCAGGAGGGGATGGCATCCATTGTCAGGGATGCTGAGCAGGAGGAGAGACAGAGAGAGGCCGAGGTGGCTGCAGGGGAGGAGCGTTTGACCATAGTCCGAGAGGTCGAGCTGTCTTTGGACCACAGAGCTCCGTTTACACCGGCTACCTATGTGCCACGGGTGCACTTCTTCGTTCCCCAGGGGTGCGATACATATACACCTTTGTTGCCTACGTACCTAGATACGAGTGTGATTCGAGACCGTTCGACCCACATTGCTTATAGGAATCCTTTGGTACGTATCCTCTGCTTATTCTTGTGCTTGTTTGCTTGTCTTGCTTGTCTGCTTGTTTGCTTGTACATTCCTGTTGATAATACTAACTGAAATTTTTGCCATGCCTTTGTTTAACAGACTCAGAGGTCCTTGGGTGGTTATGGAGGTTCTGCGCATTCTTTGGAATACTACCGTGCGTTGCCATCACGAGTGAGGGCTTTGGTCGATGCCTCTGGGTTCACCACTTTTATCCGGCTTCTGACAGTGACTAGGACGGATCGCAAGCTGATACGAGCCCTGGTGGAGAGGTGGTGGGATACTACCAACACCTTCCACTTCAAATTCGGGGAGATGACGATTACTCCCCTTGACTTTGCTGCGATCACCGGTCTGAGAGTTGGAGGTGAGCCCATCCCGTTTGACTCAGAGCTGTACTTGGACCCTGCTGCCATTGAGCACTACCTGGGGAGGAGGCTTGGAGGTATTGAGTCAGGGGTGAGGTATACTGTCTTGGTGGGTTTCTGGGACCACGAGCCAGGGTCAGAGGAGGAGGCTAGGCAGATGGCAAGAGCCTACTTGTTGTACCTTTTTGGTGCCTCCCTGTTTCCGAACAGGCAGGGCGTGGTGCACTTGGGTTGGTTGCCTGCACTGGAGGATCTGGAGACTGCTGGGAGGTTCGACTGGGGCGGCGCCGGTCTGTGTACTGTGTACTGCTTTCTTGGTTGCGTGTGCCGTGGTGTGGGCACGAGCCTTGGTGGCTACTGGAGGGTGCTAGAGGTAAAACTTTGCTTGTATTCCTCTTTCAATGATCATGATAATGCTTTCATCCATGTTTCATGACTTGGCGATTTTCTGAACATGCAGGTGTGGGCTTATGAGGTGCTGGGTGTATTTGCCCCGGCCAATTCCCATAGCAATGAGGATGTGCTCCCGCGTGCCGAGAAGTGGGGGTCAGAGTACACAGGAGGTGGTGACCATAAGGGAGATTTGAGGACTTTTCGGCTCTTTCTGGACACTACTACAGGAGATAGGGTAAGCCTTTTCTATGATTTCAAATATTCATGCTTTATTGTCTTCCTTTATCCTTGAAACTGACAAACCTTTCTTTCTTGTAGGTGAGATGGAATGTTTGGCATAGGATGCGCAGGGATTACTTGGTTAGGAGCAGGGAGCTGACACGGAGTCGAGTGCTGCTGGAGTGCCCTTACGGTTGGCGATGGTACTTGGGTGACAGGGTTTCCCGTCAGTCCCTCGGGATTGACCATTTCAGAGTGCCTTCGCCGTTGCCTCCACTCGTTCAGAGGACTGAGGAGTACACCCGAGCTGAGATAGAGAGATACACAGTGCCGACAGAGGTGGTCTTCGGTCTTTCGATGGATTATGAGGGCTACTTGAGCACACACTTGGCATATGACCTGGACATGGAGAACCGTTTGAGGGCCGGTGTTGCTTTACCTGAGTTGAGGAGAGAGATTGAGGTGGTGACCGCTGACGGAGCACTTGGAGTGGTGACGGTGCCTCATATCACTCCTACAGTTACTCTTGCCACGACAGAGGTGACTTTTGATTATTATGCTTGCTTCTATTACTTGTTTATACCAGTATCTCATGTATTGCTGACGCCCCTTTTGAATTTCAGATTCCTGTTGAGTGGGCGGCGGCGTCGTACCAGCTGGCGCAGGACTTGCAGGCCATGGTCCGTCAGTTTGTGATGGGCATGGCTCCAGAGGTGCGCCCGCGGGCTGAGCCAGGAGTTGTACTTGGTCGTGGCCGGAGAGCTACTAGAGGGAGGGCACCGGCCCGTGGTGTTGGAGAGGCTAGCAGAGGTAGAGAGACCAGCCGAGGTACTCGCAGGAGGAGGGAGAGTACTAGCAGTGAGAGAGGAGCTAGCCGAGGGGCCACCCCTAGTGCCGGAGCTGCTGAGGTATACATTAGACTTGTCTTTCTTTTCTGTTTGAACATGTATGCCTTTCATTGTATTCTGACAAATTTTGCTGCTTGTGTAGGGAGCGTCAGGCTCCGGGAGTGCCAGGCGTTCGACGCCTCGAGTTACTTCGGTGACTCCACCTTCAGGCCGAGTACTCCGTTCTTCTGAGAGACGGAGAGAGAGTGTACAGCAGAGGGGGGAGCCTGCGGAGAGCAGTAGTACTGATGACGACCATGCTACGCCAGAGGAGTATAGACCTCGGGGGTCCGAGCCTCCGAAGCGTCCTCGTACCTGAGACAGTAGTTAGTGGTAGCATTTCTACTAGGTAGGGCCTGCGTGCCTTGTTTTGATTTGGGCACTTGTTTAGCCCTTCATATAGATGGCCTGCGAGCCGTAGTAGTTGATGATGCATTGGGCTTGTTTGCCCCTGGATATGGTTTTATTCATCATGTGGATATTTTGATCTTGGTTTTATAAAAATTTGCATTTTAGTTAATGTTGTCATTCATATTGGCAATGAATTTGGAAAGTCGAAGTTTGCATGTGAGTATTTAACTTAAAGCAACTGGATTCGAGACCAACAAACTTGTATATGGAAAGCTCGGTTTGCATTTATGGTTGTGACTCATAGGACTCAATGAAATGGAACTAAGCTTTTGACCTCATATGCGCAATGTATGGACCAACGACGAGAGGATGACGCTTGTTGCGCACCCACGCCGGCATTGCCGTTGACAAATGAACGGAATGACTCATGGATATGACGTATTACACATGAATTGACCACGCTCGTGGGGTGGCGTTATCATGAAGTATAGCTCGTCGATACTTCTATTCCTTGGTATTCAAGTCTTCGAGACCTTTGATCATTGATTCTCGGTTGAGGTTGCCAACCGACTCTTTCGATAGGTCATAGGTGCGCGCCATGGCTTGCATGCATAAGCTTTGTGCCAAAGAAAAGCACGGAGTGAGTCCCGGAGGCTCAAAACTGAATTTTGCTTGGAATCTGGCCAGTTGTGCCGTGCGGCACTGAAACTGTGCCGTGCGGCACTATTAGTGTGCCGTACGGTACAGGCCTGATAATGCCAAAAAATCTGCCACTTGCAGCGGATTTCTGGTCCTCCCTTTCGGCGTTTCATCACTTCAACGCACGTCCTAGGGACTTGAAGAGCCATTGTGGGGCATGTTTTGAGGGAACTTATCATTTTAACATGATTCCTTGCGGTCTTCGAGTTGGCGCGTCTTTCGAGGTGACCTTTGGAACTTGAAACTTCATATTGTTCCTCGTGCATGGTGTCTATAAAAAGCTTGTTCATTTCCCCCCTTATTTGCATTCTAAATTCATAAACTCTTTTCTTGTTAACCCCCCCTTCTTGCACAATGGTGGTGAGCTTCTCGGCCTTGATGCGCCCCTGGCTCGATGATCTCGATGGCTTGGATTGGCTGCACTTTCGGGGTCATAGGCTGACTTCTCTTCGTTATATTCGAGACGTGTCCATACGTCCGGAGTTGTTGCGAGCTGCAACACAATTCTGGGACCCTGAGGTGCATGTTTTCCGCTTTGGTCTCCACGAGTTATGCCCCACTGTGGAAGAATTCTTCGCATACCTTGGAGGTTTTGATTTGGCGGAGCCCATCGTTCCTCTCTACGGAGTTGGTTTTGCCCCCGTGTTGTCTTCCAAGCTAGAGATAAGCAACAATGCGGCTAAGTCCTTGATTCGTGGAGGTTTTTTGAATATCCCACGCTTGATTGAAGGATTTCGTTCCGACAACTTTGCACTGTGCTTGTGTTTACTGGCTGCATTCTTGTTCGTGCAATCTGATGGTCAAGCAAGCTCTTCCCTGGTTGGTGTGGCTATGCAAATTGAGGATGTAGCCCCCATGGTTCTGGCTGAAACTTTGATGGGTCTGGATGGGGTTCATGCCGGTAGGATCGACATCTTCGAAGGTAGTCCGCTGCTCCTACAGGTAGGCTTCTCACTCAGCTCTCCTTTTTCTGGCTTTTACTCGTTCTCATTTTACCTCAGCGCTCAGTTTAAAGTTGTCTAAGGCTCCTTACTTGTTTTCTCTCTTTCACACAGCTGTGGTTATGCGACAAGGCTAATCTGCTGGAGCCTGTGCCAAGAAACCGGGTTCATGAAACTCAAGGGTTCGTTATCAGGAATTTCAGGGAGGTTTTTGATGACGCGGGAGGTTGGACTCGGGTTCTTTCCCGGCTCACAGAAGAGGTAATCTCTTGGCGTTTGACTTGGATTGATCTTCCTGACATGGCCATTAGCAACATGGGGCGTCAGCGAGTGATTCTGGCAGGTTTGACTCGATGGACTTTCTACGTTCCAAATCGCATCCTCCGTCAACTTGGAGCTCGTCAAGTACTGCCGCCTGCGGGTCCTGAGGATTTCGTCCTACCGAATTTCAATGTCGCTACCTTCAGGGCTTACCAGAGCAATTGGAGGGAGCGCACGACCATTCCAAGAGACCTATATCCCAGTGTTCTTCTTCCGACACGCTATAAGAGATGGTTGACAAGGGATATTGAAGCAAGAGACAATGGAAACTAAGACAGACTTTAGACTCGATCTTAATGTGCCTGAAATAAGTTGTGCACCCAGTGATATGGATGTTTTTATTTCTTTTGTTTGAAATTTTCATGCTCAGCCATGTAATCGAAGAAGCTTTGTTTGAATAAAACTTTGAGTTTTGAGAATTTTCCACTCTTGATTCTTACTGGTTCTGCTTGCGAAATGCGTATGAGGACTTGGAATCAACTCGAAAGATTGTGACCGAACCTCGGGATGAGGCTGCCTACGTATCCCTTGTAGAAAGGAATCAGGTCATGACGTAGTTCAGGAATACAATTGTTTGGTTAGGGTTCGCTCGGGTATTCACACTTTCCTTTTGTGCTCTGAATTTTGCCTAGTACCGCCCTTTGAGGTTTTCGGTCTAGCGAGCTTTTGATTGTTTTTAGCCTTATCTTTTGCCTAAGCCGCCTTTTCGGGTTTTCGACCTAGCAGGCTTTTGCTCTAATTTTTGCCTGGAACTACCCGCCCTTGCGGTTTTCAGTCCAGCGAGCTTCTCTCAGGGGTAATATCTCTTGAGTTGATCCAAGTTGACCAAAGTAGAAAACTTGTTGCCGTCAAGATCGATGAGTTGCGTTGCACCTCCGGACAAGACCTTCTTGATAATGTAGGGCCCGGCCCACTTTGGTCGAAATTTCCCGCGTGGATCGAACACTGGAGCCCTAATCTCCTTCAAAACCATGTCGCCTTCCTGTAAATCCCTGGACTTCACCTTCTTGTTAAAAGCACGGGCTATTCGGCGCTGATATCCCTGAACATGATATAAAGCTTTAAGTCTCCTTTCATCAAACAACATGAGCTCTTCAAACCTTGCGTTTTGCCATTCTGCTTCATCAATTCTTGACTCTGCCATGATCCTTAAAGACGGGATTTCGAGTTCGATGGGAAGAACAGCCTCCATTCCGTAAACCAAAGAGTAGGGTGTTGCCCCTGTCGGAGTTCGAATGGACGTCCGGTATCCCCACAATGCCAAAGGCAGTTGCTCGTGCCAATCTCGCGCAGACTCGATGGTCCTCTCTAGTATAGACTTGATGGTTTTGTTGGTCGCTTCCACAGCTCCATTGGTTTGTGGTCTATAAACAGTTGACTTATGAACCTGAATCCCGAATTCTTCAAGAGTCTCTGCTGCTCTCCCCTTGAAATGAACCCCGTTGTCTGATACGAAAGCCTGAGGGACCCCGTATCTGTAGATGACGTTCTGCTTGATGAAATGAGCAACCTGGACCGCAGTGAGGGTCGTGTAGGAAGCGGCTTCAACCCACTTGGTGAAGTAATCGATTGCAACTAGGATGAACTTGTTCCCATTTGACGCTGCTGGCGTGATTCTGCCGATAACATCTATGCCCCAGACAGAAAAGGGCCAAGGTGAGGTCATGGAATGCAATTCTGATGGTGGAACATGCATAAGATTGGCGTGAATCTGACATTTGTGACATCGCCTCACATATTCGATACATTGAGTCTCCATGGTTGACCAATAGTAACCTTGTCTTAAGACTTTCTTGGCAAGCATCATGCCATTCATATGAGGGCCGCAAACTCCTTTATGGATTTCTTCCATAATTCGGCTGGCTTCTTCTCCGTGTACACACAGTTTGTGTGTCCCACAATAGGATCTCCGATATAGCTGTCCTCCACAAATGACGTATTGAGACGCCAACCTCCGAAGAGCTATTTGGTCCTTCTTGTCTGCTTCTGCCGGATACTCGCCTCTTTCGATGAAGTTCCAAATGTCGTGAAACCACGGCAAGCCATCGTTCGGCTCGTCAATGGCCATGACGTACTCATAAACAGGCTTGTTTCTTTGTTCAATTATAACTGGCCGGAGTTTGACTCCGTTTGGTATCTCAACCATGGAGGCTAGCGTTGCAAGGGCATCGGCGAACCGATTCTTCAACCTTGGCACATGCGTGAAGGTGACCATCTGAAATCGCGGGATCAAATCATCTAGGTCTTGATGATAGGGTTTCAACTTATCTTCCTTGACCTTCCATTCACCGTTTGCTTGCGACACCACCAAGTTCGAGTCTCCGACGACTTCTAGTCTTTTGACTCCAATTTCTAAGGCGGCTTCCATCCCTACAATGCAGGCTTCATATTCTGACTGGTTGTTGGTGACCTCAAAGTTTAATTTGAAAGCCAGAGGGATATGTGATCCTTCTGGGGAAATTAACAGTACTCCGATTCCAAATCCTTTCTGATTGGCTGCTCCATCAAAATACAACGTCCAGACATCGTTGGTGGTCGTCATCACATTCTCATCTGGGAATTCAAATTCCACATCTTCTGGACCTTCTACCGGGTAATTGGCAAGAAATTCGGCGACAGCCCTTCCTTTTACTGACTTTCTGGTAACATACTTGATGTCGAATTCTGCTAGCAAAAGCAACCATCGTGCTAACTTGCCTGTAAGCGCGGGCTTCTCAAACAGATATTTGAGAGGGTCCATTCGAGAAATCAGCACAACAGAGTAAGCCAACATATAGTGTCTCAACTTCTTGGAAGCCTAGACCAAAGCCCAACAAGTCTTTTCCAGGGGAGTATATCGTTCTTCGCATCCAACCATCTTCTTGCTAATGTAATATACGGCTTTCTCAGATCCGCCTTCACCTTCTTGTGCTAACATGCATCCCATAGCTGATGGAGTGACTGACAGATATAGAATTAAAAGTTGCCCCGGTACTGGTGGCATTAGTACTGGAGGATTCTGCAAGTATTTCTTGACTGCTTCAAAGGCTTTCTGGCACCTGTCGTCCCACTTGAATGTCACGCCTATCTTGAGAAGGTGAAACATCGGCTCGCAAGTTGTGGTTAACTTGGCGATGAATCTGCTGATGAACTGAATCTTGCCGAGGAAACTTCGTACTTCTTTCTCCGTCTGTGGTGGTTCCATTTCAAGAATGGCCTTGATTTTGGATGGATCCACTTCAATTCCTCGGGTTGTGATCATGAAACCCAACATCTTTCCCGCTGTAACTCCGAATGTGCATTTCTCGGGATTGAGACGCAGTTTGTACTTGCGAATTCTTTCAAAGAACTTCCTCAGGGCGTGCAAGTGTCCTTCTCTTTCCTTGGATTTGACGATCATGTCGTCCACATATACCTCGACTTCTTTGTGAATCATATCATGCAATAGAGTTGTAGCAGCCCTCTGGTAAGTAGATCCGGCATTCTTTAACCCAAATGGCATAACCTTGTAACAGTAGGTGCCCCACTCTGTGGTGAAAGTTGTCTTCTCTCGGTCCTCAGGGGCCATGAGAATCTGATTGTAGCCTGAAAAACCATCCATGAACGATAGCAATGCGTGCCCCGCAGTGTTGTCTACGAGTACATCTATATGTGGCAGCGGGAAGTCATCCTGGGGGCTGGCTTTGTTTAAATCTCTGAAGTCCACACAGACTCTGATCTTCCCATTCTTTTTGGGAACAGGTACAATGTTGGCGACCCACTGAGGGTACTCCGTGACCATCAAGAACCCTGCGTCTAACTGCTTCTGAACTTCCTTCTTGATTTCCAATACCCAGTCTGGTCTCATCTTCCTTAACTTCTGCTTGACAGGTTTTGCATCTGGATACAGCGGGATTCGATGCTCCACAATTTCTGGATCAATTCCGGGCATGTCCGCGTGAGACCATGCAAAAACATCTTGAAATTCTTTCAGAAGATTCGAGTGAGCTTTAAACTCCTCTGGAGATAGCCCAGAACCAATTTGAACCATTCGCGGATCACTCTCTCCTCTCAGATTTATTGAAATTACTTCTTCTTTTAGAGGCTGAGCATGCCTTTCATTTTCTCGTTCGATTAGGGATCGGAGTTCTTTTGGAATTTCTTCCTCAAACTCAATCCCATCATCGTCCGGGTCAACACAATTTATTTCAGACACAGCAAGATAAGCAAAGTCAACTTCATTCATTGCAAAAGAGGTGGCCCCAGGGGCGTGATACATGAGAGTAGACTCAAATTCAAAAGAAAAATGATGACGCGGAGGACTGACAGACACATGCATTGACTCAAAAGTGGTCCCGAACTCAGTGCTAAACTCAGACTCAATGCTAGATTCTGACTTAGACTCAAATTCAGTGCCAATATAAACAATTTTAGGTAGAAAAGTGCAGTTTTTATAAATTCCGTTGGCATCCACAATGAGTGAGGTCACATCTCCAAGGGCTTCTTGGCTTAGCATCATCAGCTCCATGTCTCCAACAGGTTCCAAACTAATTGTCATGGCAGCAGACCCGTCCTTGACCGTACCTGTCAGATTTTCGTCCTCAAACAACGATATCAGATTCCCTGAGTCAAAAACTTCAATCCAGTCAGATTTGTATTGCTCGACCAATTCTTTTGGCTTCGCCGATTCATCATCACTGTCCCATGAGTCGTTGGCGAAGATTTCGAACCCTGGCAGCTTGGTCTTCTTCTTCACATCCCAAAACAGTTCTGGCTCTCCTTGGTAGATAGCCTCTTTTCCTTTGATAAAACGAATGGGACCTTTCTTCGATTGATCGTGAGTTCGGGCTTTCCATCCGCTTCCTTTCTCATCTCCACTGGGTTGATACCCAAGGCCGAAGTGGTTACTGTTTACAGGGAACTCCGGGAATTCAGCTATCCCTTGATTGTTGCGGCCTAATCCCAGACCGGGCATGTAAGCCATCTTCCTCATCATTTCAATGGCCGTTGAGCTGATCGAGAAGTCCTCATCCATTTTGATAGTGAGAACTGCCCCAGCGGTGTCAAAAGAAAAACCTCCAAGGGTGACGTCTTCTTCTCCATGCATGATCTCGAGCAGAGGGGCGTTGTCAGAAACATGAGGACAAATCCCAGATTCCCCATAAATAGTTAGAGTTCCTGTGGCTAAACCAAGCTGAACTTTCTGATGCAGCGAAGATGGTACTGCCATGATGTCTGGGTGGTGAAGCCATGGTCTACCCAGCAGTAGGTTGAAAGACGAAGGAATGTCAAGCACGTGGAACTCGACTTTAGACTTGAAATCTTCGACAGACATTTCCAGTTGGACAACTCCAACTACATCCCTGCGCGTATTATCATAAGCACGCACTCCGAGGCTCGATGGTTGGAAATCCTTAGTCGTAAATCCCAGACAGTAGGCTGTGCGCAGTGGACAAACATTTAAAGCAGATCCATTATCTAGGAGGATAACAGGGACCCACTTCCCTACACACTTCATGGTGATGTGTAATGGCTTGTTGTGGCCGGCTCCTTCCGGCGGCAGATCTTTCTCGGTGAATGTCACGACATGTTTTGCCTTGTTTGGCGCAAGCAAGGCCACTAGAGCTTCGGGGGGAATGTCGGGTGGCACCTCCATGTTTGACAGAGTTTTGATCAACTTCTGACGGTGTTCCCTGGATGAGGAAAGCAGCCCCCAGATGGATATAGACGCTGGAGTTCTTTCAAGTTGCTTCCGGATGGGGTTTTCCACTGGCATGGGATTCCTCTGTGGTGGTTGAATGATAACTTCTGGTGTTTGAGTGACACCTTCTGGGTTACTTGGAATTGAGTCGTGCTGGACGGGATCGTCCCAAACAAATGCCCCAGCTTGAGCGTGGTTAGAGGTGTGGCCTCTTTGCAGGTCGGCAGGTTGATAGATTCGTCCGCTTCGCATTATTCGGTTGACCGACGGTGGCTTTTCGTCCCAAAAGTCTGAAAATTCATTGACCTTTCGCTTCCCAGCCTTGATGGATTCCAGCTTCTGCTGAGTATCAAAATACTCGGTCCAAAAACCTGCGACACTGCTCTCGGCTTTCTGTTTCTCGATTTTAATATCTCCCATCTTCTTTTCCAGATTTTCCACCGCTCGATCATGCCAAAATGAATGATCCAGCATGGTTTTGTTGACAGTCCACATTTCACCGTTATCAAACAGGACATCGATCACGTCTTCTTTATTCCAAAATGAATCCGTGGGATCCTCCGTCAGGGCGGAAACATTTGACTGAGGATGAAACGTCACGGATGGCCGAGGCAAAGATTCGTTGATAATGTAAGCTTGAGGAAACCACTCATGGTCCCCAAAGATGGTTTCTATGGCAGAATGTCCTTCAATTCCAAGAAGTGGAGGTGGCAGCGAATTATCTGGAAGATTGCTGCTAGGGACCCAATGATAAACTTCTCCGAGTGTCCGGTTCCATATGTCTCCGGGTTCTTCAAACAGAGTAGGGAGTGAAACTGCATCAAGTGGATCAGCGCAAATTGCCTCCCATCTTTCCCGCCAATCTTCTTGTTCATTAGGCTCCACATATGCGAGAGTATGTACCATGCCGGCGATGCATACAACTTTGTCAATCCTACAGATGCTGGGATCAGTTGGTATGGAGACAACTGGTTTGTTATGAGAGTCGGGGATGATGAACCGGCTCGGATCCCACTCCTGGCGGAACTCTTCCCAGTCTCGATCATTCATAGCCCATTCTTCACTTTCTGTGATGTCCGCCCATCTAGGTTTTGACCTTGATTTGATGCTTGTGAGGGAGCAAACTTCCGACTCCTCCGATACGGGAACAACTGGTTTAGGCTCGGTGGCCGGTATGATGTAAAGGTTTGGGTTTAATTTAGTGGAGCTTGGGTTATCTGGAGTGGAGCTGAAGGAGATTTGGTTGATTCGGGTATTGGGTTGGTGTTCCGGCATGGGGTTAGAGACGGTGTTTGGCTTTTTATGGGGGGGTGGAATTGTTCCGTCTTCAATGAGATCCTGAATCTTGTGTTTAAGACGGATACAATTGTTGGTGTGATGGCCGGACATTTGGTGGTAGGAACAGAAGGCGTTCGGGTTATGGTTTGGAGGAAGCACTTTGGGTGGCTCGCGAGGCTCTAGCGGTTTGATGACGTCCTTCTCAAGGAGCCTTTGGTAAACTGTTGTTAAGGGAAAAGGGAATTGGTAGAAATTTCTTGCTTGCCGGGCTGGCTGGGCTGCTATTTGGTTAATAGGCTCGGTTTTGGTTGGTTTGGGGTTTGAGGAGCTGGCCTGAGCATGATTGTACTGGTTGGTTCCAAACAGGGTATTGCTGTTGCCAGAGTAAACTCGCCTGGGTTTGACAGATTCTCCTTTTTCAAATATACCAGTTCTGAGTGCATCTTCTACTGCGAGGCCGGCCTCGTAGAAAGTTTTGAAGTCGGCGGTGGTTTGGAAAACCACCAAGTGCTTTGCAAAATCGGGTGCCAAGTTCTTCATGATAATTCTCATTTGCTCCTTCTCCGAGGGTCGATCCATCATCTGAGATGCTTTCCCTCTCCACCTTCTGATAAAGTCCGCAAAGGACTCATTGGCTCCCATCCTGGTTGCATCCAATTCCCGGATAGTCATCTCAAGCTGAACGTTGTAATTGTACTGGGCCATGAAAGCTGTCCCAATATCCTCCCAACTCCCTTTCTTTGAAATGTCAAGATTTAAGAACCATCGCAGTGCTGGCCCTGTCAATGTTTGCTGAAACATTTGACCCATAGCATTATTTTCAATGTTGTACATGGACAGAGTGCCCACGTATGCTTGTAGATGAGCTCTCGGGTCTCCGTTCCCATCAAATTTCTCCCAGGTTATGGGCTTGAATCCTTCAGGGAGTTTGGCGCCGGGGAATAGACATAACTTGTCCATGTCAATACCTGTGGCGGCTATTTTCTCCTGTTTCTGGACAGATTCCTCGAGTTTGGCGACTTTTGCCATCATTGCTTCCAAACTTGGATGCTCTTGCGGAGGTGGTTGCTCTCCTGGTGGCTTGTTCTGAAAAGTTAAACCTTGTATTAGGAGTAACATCTCAGCCATTTGATTATCACTGCGTTCCCGCTGTTCTTCGAAGGCTAGCCTGAGAGCCTCGATTTCACTTTTGCCCGCCATATCTGTAGGGTCTGCTGAATCTAACTGGACTGCTTTTGACTCAGTTCGAATTAATCGTTGTTCGGGAGTTCTGGTCCAACTAGGTACAGTATTCTTCTTGCCCTTACCAATGATTGAAACTGATAGCGGAAAAATGAACTTAGTGACTGGTGCCAAAGAAATGCTATGTGTAGGAATTTATGTACAAATGAAAGAATGATGCATGATGTGCAATGCAACCACAGCTTTGGAAAGGATTGCCCCAATTTTCAGTGCTCTGTTCAATATATCTGAATTTTTGGATTTGCAAAATGAAGGCCGAACCTTTAGGGGTTGCCTACGTATCCTCATTTCGGAGGAATCAGGCCATGACGTAGTTCGGGACTACGATCGGCTCTTTTCTTTATCATAGGAAAAGCACTAACTCCATAAAGCAAAGTACAGACTGACTCAATAAAGCAAAGTACAAACTTGATAAGCAAAATACAAACTCGATAAACAAAATACAGACTCGATAAGCAAAATACAGACTTGGCATTCTCAAAAAGGGCCCTGTTGGCTTGATCTGCTGACCACTGGCTGGCTGCCAATTCTTAGTCCGACTCGGTTGTTGGATTTGCTCGGGGAGCATTCCGGACTTGGTTCTCCTTGAGTTGCTTGGGAGACAGATTATCATTCAGAAGGAGACCATTTTTAATGCAGCCTTCGCAATCACACTCATCCCAGTATTTGTGTCCCGTCACTGGGTCTTGGAAGTAGTAGACTGGTGTGCCGTCTGGTTGGAAGTTTTTGACTGGCGGCATGATGTCCACTTCTTCATTATCACTTTCTCGCTCCACCCTGACAGTGATTTTGTCGGGGATGTCCTTGGCTCCGTTGTCTGCAGGGAGGTGGAATTTCCAACTTTGATCATTCGCATGTTCAGAGTTGTCCCATTGAAGAGTTAAACCTGGCTGATCAGATGTGACTAGTTGGTGAAGCAACCCTTCAAGCTTGTCTTTATCTGGTACCTCATTCCCTATCTCTTCATTATCTATCTCTTCAAGTATCCACACCGGTGCCCCATGATGGGTGGTAAAGGTGGACTTGAGCTTTTTGCTTCCGGATTGATTGCTCATTTTTGGGTTACAGACTCTGATAAAAGAAATACAACATTCTAATTACCGCGAGGAAGAGAGCCAATCGCAGAATTTTCTTTAAAAAGAGTTTATTTTATTGGACAGAGCCTTTGATTATCGGGATAATCCTTCTTATTGCTGTGGAAGTGAGGATGTGACAACCTAGGGTAAAAGCTATCATGTATGCGCATGCAAGACAGGTAAACGACAAGCAGTTAAACAGTTAACAAGGCATATCACATAATCTTAACCTGTGGGTCCCTGTCCTAGGTTGGAAAGTTCTAGGTTAATTATATGCAAAGGCCGGTTTTGGTTTAGGGGGTTCCCCAGACTAGAGCCAATGTTTGCCTCCCAGTGCCAAGTGTACTGCATGGCAAAGGTCAAGCGGCAGGCTGACTCATCACGGTCCAAGGTTGCTGAGCATCCGGGGATGTCCTAACACCAGCGAGCTGGGTAGGGTAACCAAGACGCAGCAGCTGGGTTTATCCAACATCGATGCAAGTGATGCAAAAGTTCAGCAATAAAATTGTTTTCAAAAATCCCACAAATATTTTTCAAGCTTGGCTCGCTTTTTAAATTAATCAAAATTTTGAAATTCTACTTATGTGAACAACCAAGAAAGCTCCAGTCCAGACTGATCGGGCTTTCACCCTGACATCAATCCTTTCTAGTACAGCGTGAAGCACGTACTTGGTGTCAAGCTTTCGAGTGGTCATTTTACAAGTTGAAAATTTCAGAATAAAGATTAATTTAAAATATCGTATCCCCAGCAGAGTCGCCATTTTGTGGACGGTCAGCCTCCACTCGGTTCGGAGATGGTTTTTCGAAGCGGTTCGAAAAACAAAAGATTTTAGAGTCGCCACCCGGGTTTTGGGAAAATAGTTTGGGACCCGAGGAACCAATTCAAAAATGATGATTTGAGCGAATGACTTATAAAACCAATTGAAAACCAGAGATTCGTTTTGGATCCGGGAGCTAGGTTACGAACAGGGAAGGGTTTTAATGCACCCTGTTCGCCCGATTAAAAATCGGTCTTTACTAAACATTTGTGGGATTTTATTAGAAAACAATTTTATTGCTGAACATTAACAGATAAACATTTAAATCAAACAAAGCGGATAATAATAATGAGAAAAACAAATGACTGATATTGTAATTAACAGAAATCAAACGAAAATCCAAACTTCAAACTATTCCTGCAGGGGAAGGTTCAAATTTCACATTTTTACCAGAAAAGTATGCCGTGCGGCACACTGGATGTACCGTGCGGCACAAACAGTGAGCCGTGCGGCACTGTTCTTCAAATTAACGGTCAAATTTTTAAATGAGTACCGTACGGCACTCAAGATGTACCGTGCGGCACAGTATGAGTACCGTGCGGCACACTTGGCTACAAAACAGTTTGAAACTTTGGCTTTTCGAAATGATTCATCAGAGGCACATACAAGGTATGAAATGCATTCAAAATGAACTACTTTAAAGGGAGAAAGCAATGTATTGAGTATGGGATGTCCCTCCTCGTTGAACCGCTCCGTACGAGGCGATGTTTTCACCGTACGACGCGACCGGGAGGTGTGAAATGAAACTGAACTTGCTGTAATTTGGGCATACCAAGCATGGAAATGATACCAGGAATCATTCCACCCTAGGTACCCCTCCCCTCAGGGTACCAAATTCAAGGAATTTGGCGAAACGGGTTTATACCTTCGGTTTCGAACTCTCGGATTGAGCGTCGGATTGAACTTCCGAATGCTGCTTGAACCTTCTCTGGACCTCACTTTTACTCTAGTATAGTGGTAAGAGGGATTGGATGCTCAAATTTTGGTCGATTTGGGATGGCTATCTCACGGCTTTGGAATAAAAAAAAACAGGGGATGAGTTTCTGCTTTGGGTTTTGCTTTTACAGAGAGAATGGTATTGGATTCTCTATAATGGAGATGGTGGCTAAGAGGTTTTGGCAATGAAAATGGTATCCAAGAATGGAGTTTCGTGGTCTTCCTTACACAGAAATCGTATGGGGTCCGGCCGTTTTTGGGGGTCTTTTTCTCATTGAGTTCGAACGGTTTTTATATAGATGAGGGAGCCGAATGCCAACCCCTTCTTGATTCTTGTTCATGGAGACAATGGCATGGGGAGTAGCATATCCCTTTCGGCCATGATCTTCTCTTTCGGCCACGGCGGGGGAACCAATCTCGTCAACACTTTCGGCTTGCTGGGAACCTGTGAAAACTGGGAACCCGTAAACAGTACCGTACGGTACACAAACTGTGCCGTGCGGCACAACTTGTGTACCGTGCGGCACACCTGGCCGTCAAATTTCCAAAACTCTGCTGTACGTGACACTGGCTGTCCCGTGCGTTGAGAGATGAGTAACGTGCGGTACTGTTGACTGAGTTGACTTGGAGAATTTCAATCCGAGAGTTCTTCCGGGTATTTCCGTTCATCATTGGGGATTAAAATGTACGTGAACGCTTATTTTGGGGTGTCTACACTCGCGCTGTCTAAGAAAGGAATGGTGACAGTAACTGTATTCGTCTGACCATCCGGCGTGGGACTCTCCTGGTTATCTCATTTGTCTAAAGAAAGTCACCAATGAGATTTTATACCTAAAGTAATACAGTTATCATTATCACGCCCTCAAATTTAATAATCCAAACATAAATAATATTCATGTGGGACAAGTCAAAGTCTTACATTTTCCCTTAGAATAGTCAAAGTCCACAAATACGGTCTCACCATTACGAATAACCAAGTTCCAGCTACTAGCGACCATAACCCGAATGCATAAGTATAAAGTTTAAAAGTTATTACATTGACTAGATAGTCAAAAAGGCTAAACATTGGAAGTTACAAAATCATCTTTCAAAAAATATAATACAAAGATGGGAAAATAACTTCATGCGTGTATAAACTCCATGTATGTATCACTTCACAAGTATCTCATCTCATGCTCCATGCCGAGTACCTGAAAATTGATAGGTTGAGCTCACTAGCCCAGTAGGAAAACTATTCTACCAACGCTAGGTGTATAAACATGATACATGCATATTGAATGGGTATGATGATGAACATGACCAATGTATAAGAATAGGATGAACAAAAAGCTTTAACTAAACCACTAAGCACCAGAAATGTGTTCACGTGTCTAAAATGTGTCCAAGTGTTCCAAAATAAGTTTAAGTATCCAACCAAAGTCCAAACAATTGCCAAATCTTCATACTCGTACACAAAAACCCAGTTTTCGCCAAATATTCCAAATTCAACCCAAATATGTCATTTTCAACATTTTATGAGAAAAACATTCATCAATTTAATAGGGAAGTATCCCTCTGCCGGATTTCGTGGGCTCCGTGCACCCCTGCCGGATTTCGTGGGCTCTTTGCACCCTTGCCGGATTTCGTGGACTCCGTGCACCCATGGCTAGGAACACCAAACGGATGATCCCTAGAATTTATATTATCCAAGTATATCATTTCAAAATACTTTGTCCTTCAAAAACTTCCATATGTCCCATTTACTCTAAAATTTTACCGTTTTCGCCAAATAGTGTCAACCGACGCGTGTCCGATACATAAAACCATGAAATTTGTTAAATCACGTGTCCAAAGGTTTGTTTTATGATATCAAAGTGAATTCGACGTTCAACATGGTGGTATGGGTCAAAAACATGAATAAACGGACAATCGGGGGCCAAACGGGCATCGAGGAACAAACCGAGACGAAACGAAATTTGGGGTAGCTGCTGGATTTTCCGCCCGGGTGGGTCGGGCAGATTCTGGGCATACCAAAAGTGCAAATTTTCACCCCTTTGGGTGTGAAATTTCAGCCCAAGTCTAATTATGATGTTATAAACCAAAAATTAGAAGTGTAGGGCAACAAATGAACATCAAAGGAGGGTAAAATAACAACCAATTGCATCAAACAACAACCCAAATCATAGATCACAAAATCAAATGGAACAAAACCCACTTAGAAAGAAAATCATGATTTTAAGCAATTGGATGAACAAGAGTGGGATATATGCAACATATCACATAAATACAACTAGAGGGAGTAGAGTTTGTTCTCCTACCTCAAGATTTATGCTCCAAATGAGTTGAGAAAGCAAAACCCTAAGTTCTTGAGCTTCCAAACCCAAAATGCCTCCTTTCAAGGCAAAACCAACGCAATCCAAGCTTGAAATCACGTAGAGGAGGAGGTTTTATGGTGGAACCTTGAAGGAATTTGGTTTTGGTGGAGCTTTGAGGTGTAACAATGGAGGAAAGTTGAGAGAGGGAGAGAGAGAAAGAGGGGCAGCTGTAGAAGATGGGTAAAATGGTGATTTTTTTTTTCATATTTTGTATACACACATGTGTATATACACCTCCCACTTAACACTTACACCCCTCATGCTTCAAATATGTTTTAAAAAGACCCAAATGCAATCTAATGCTCCCACATTGACCTATTTAACTAAGTTTTCATTTCCTCACATTTACCCAATAGTATTCCGGGAAAATTATGCAAACAAATACGGGTCCTTACAATCGTGAATTTTTTTTAAATGGAAGATTTATCGTGAAATGATTTGAAACGGAGGATTTTTATGAAAATTATGGTGTGTGCACGCTTCACGAGACTATACGACACAACATGTTTTACGAGAACATGAACGATTGATTGATTGATGAGAAATGAGAATGAAAACGGAATTGATGAAATTGTTTGAATTGAATGCTGTAGTACCGCTTGAGCACTGTCCCCGATTCGCGGGAGAACTAGTTGTCTTTGGTGCTAAGTGTGTACAATTGAATGTGGTAGTACCGTTTGAGCACTGTCCCAGATTCGCGGAAGAACTGGTTGTCTTTGGTGCTAAAAGTGTACAACACATGGTGGATGGACCTCATAAATAGACTGGTTGAGTTAAGTGATATAAGATGACCGGGACTATATCGTGTGAGACGCGGAGTGAACAAACCTTATAAACAAACTGGTTGAATTCAGTGATATGAGCAGCCGGGACTTCGAACGGAAAGGTTGGTGACTGTCAAAAAGGGCCAATAACTTTCGAGTGATGAGAGATGATAACATGGATGAAATTTAAAGAAGAATGCTGTTATGAGAAACTAATACGAGATATTGACACTGCACTCTGATTTGATTTGACAACTGATATTTGACTACGCATGAACTTACTGTTTCCTATAAATGTGTTTCCACTGTTTACCTACCACATATATTGTTTTAGAATTGCTAGTTTAAGGTTGCGGTAGGGTTATCAATTGAGTGTCCACGCTCACGGTATTGCACTCCACGATGTTGCTTTGCTACTCTGATGTATTATGCTAGAATATCGCGATGAACATGAGGAGTATTATGGAGAACTTGGAGCCGGAGGAGCTGCTGATATGGGGATCGACCAGACAGAGGAATTTGAGAAGCCATAGAGTTTACCTGGTTTGCCTTTTTGTAATCTATGAAGGGCAAATTATTTGTATTAGACTTATTATTATTATTATTACTACTGTTTAAGTATTTCGGTTGTAATAAATTAATAATAATTTAACGTTTCCCCAAAATGTGAGGCGTTACAAAAGTGGCCAATATGAATTCTAAGGGAACCGTACCAAGATGGTTTATGATCATACAAATTTGGCCAGTTTTTTCAATTATTCGAATAAAAAAATAGCTACAGGATATACTAGGCGTCTTCAAATACAAGCAATTGGTGATTGATGAGTATCGCAGGAATAAAATAGCAGGGAGAATTAAAGCCCGGGAACTTTGGTCAAAATTTTCTTGTAAAAGTTTCAAGAGGCAAGTAGATCGATCTTTGAGTTAACGCCAAGTTTATACATCTTAGCTATATACAAAGTCAGATATTTGGCCAGAAAAAAAAAAGACTTAAAATGAAGTACTCCCTCTGTCCCTTTTTTTATTATTGATTATTCCATTTTAGGTTGTCCCTTAATAAATTAATGTGTGTTTGAATAGTTAATGGTTAAAATTTGTGCGATTATTATTTTACCCTTTGGAAAAGTTAGTGACTAAAGAATTAATGAGAAAAGTAAATGATAAATTTGAAAAGTGGTAGTGGTACAAGTTGATGTGAAAGGTGTAATAATAATATTATTTTAATAAGTTGGATTTGTAAAGCAACTGTTTGGAAAACTAATAACAATACAATATTTGGAAAATCTAAATTGGATTTTTGAAAAAAATAAAATTATTCGAGTCAAATTCTGAAAATTTATGCACCCAAACAGGATTGTAATTGGATCCCTCACCATTGAGATTGGGAGCTCCGAAACTAACAACGTAATTGGGTACGATGTGGGAGTTCATGTAAGCACTCCAAAGTTTGTGTCTTCTCGGCGCCAAGAGATTGTCGACTCCAGAGTCAAAGTGGTTGGTGCTTGGTTGGTACTGTTTGGAACCAACACATATTTCTTCCATATTCCCCAGTATGACTTTACATAATAATAGATGCCCCAACCCATTTTCATCCGCTTCCGATGACAAAGCACTGTACATCAGGATTTGGATAATAGAAAAGAATCAAAGATTAGCTAACAAATTATTCTGCAAAGAAGCGATACAACAAGTGGCTTTGTTTGGTTGGTAGTTTTGAGATAAGTTTTGGGGATAATAATTTTGTACAAGGTTGTATAACTTTTTGCATTTGGTCAATTTTTTTAACGTTTGAATAATTCTTTTTTTTTTGTTTTTTTACTTTTTGGATAGCGATACAAAATATACATCCAAAATTAAAAAACAATAAATAATTTGGTTGTTTCCCATTTGATAAAATGGGAATTGCATAAAATTAAATGGGGTAATTTAGCAAATAAGAAAACCATTTGCTAAAATCAACCCATTTTCATTTGCTAAAATGGGTTGATAATGGGAATTCCATTTTCTTATTTGCTAAAATCATCCACTTAACTTTATGGGATTCCCATTGTAACAAATGAAAAACAAGGCTTTTGATAAGAAATCACTAAAAATAAAAAAACACAGATGACAAAACAATAAAAACTTTCAAGGATAACTAAACTTAACTAAAAACAAGCAAAGATAACTTTTTTGTGCTTACTCATTAGTGACACAGTAAAAAAGAGACAGATAGACACCAACTCCATGGCCATCACCATCTTCAGCTTGTCTGCATGTATTGAATGAATCCATAAGATATGATTTCACATATCTCATTTTTTTGAAGCCCCATACCAAGCAAGCTTGATATTAGCATTCCCACCACATTTCTCCGCCACCGCCGCAGACAAAATTTCAAACCTTTTCAACCGAGCTAATTGCCTGGTTGGACCAAAATTTTAGTTCTTATGGTAGCTGGATGTCCGGGCCAATTTACGTGCATCTCGACTACTTCTGCAACCCTGGAGGTAATGACCGGACAAAACTGCCAATGGCCCCTACACCCTGTTTGTTAGCGGTATATGTCTATGAGGGGAGAACGAGGATAAAATAAGAGGGGGATATAGAGGTGGATATAGTTGGAGGGGGTATTATTTTAGAAGGGGAGATAAAAAGTTGTTTGTTTTGTTGTTGTAGAAGGGGGATATGAGAGGTTTGATAATGTAAAATTTGTGAGATTTCCATTTTATCCTATATTAAAAAATAGAAAAATGAAAAAGTAGGGTAGAAGCCTGACACACTCTCTTTCTCTCTCCTGCGTTTGCTGCCTTCACAAAGCACATCGCTCTTCCTTTCCTGCCAGTGGTGGGGCACAGCGCTGCCAGCGCACAAAGGTGGGTTGTAAAAAGGGCCGGATGTAATATAACCTGGGGAGGGGTGTCTAAAACTTATCCCCCCACAGGGGTATATGGATATCCAAGCATATGCATATCCGGGAAACAAAAACATAACAAAGGATATACTCTACTCGGATATGTATATCCGGCCTAATCTTATATCCCTCCTCTATATACTGCAAACAAACAGGGTGCTAGAGTTTTGCTAGCAAGGGGAATCGAACTTGAGATCGTAAGTGAGAACAAATCTTTAAGTCCCAAGCAAGACCACTTTGCCAATTCTTTGGGGTTGGCTACTTGAATACTTCCCCAATTCTACGTTTGTATTCTTTATTGAACTTACTTGGTGACAAGTTATGACAGTGCGAGATCACAAAAATATGAAGCAAAAAATAGCGATAGGGAATCGATAGTCTTTTGTGACATGAGACGGCTTATAATCCGGAGAAGAGCACTATTTATATTTAGGGAATACATAAACCAAATTCTTAGTTAATCGTCTTTTGTACAGTATGGTATGCAGGCCCACCACTTCTAGACAATTATCAGAGACAATGATGCTCGCAAGTACTGTTGAAAACATCATATATATCACAATTTCATTTTACTCTCACGCATCTCTATAACACGTTAGAGATTAGTGTACAGGGAAGTGTTAATTGGATGTGTAAGCACCATTTATTTAATTTTCAAATTTGGATTTCGCAATTCCATATTATCTAAATGCCGTGGGATGGGACTACATTTTGTTGGACAATGTTCATCACAACGATTTCGTGCCATTGTCCATGTTGTAAAACCTAATTACAAATCCACCTATACTTGGAAAATATTTACTATGAGCATTTGTGAATTTAATTCCATCCATCACACCACATTTATCTTTACAATTGGTGTACACCCCAAAACTTGATTGCAAATCCACCTATACTTGGAAAACATTTACTATGAGCATTTCTAAATTTCTCTTCCTAATATACTCCTACCAGACTATGAATTAGTGTACACATCTACTCTTGTAAGGGAATGTCATTAAAGATTTAACTTCAATACCATATATGCAAAATCAACAATTTCAATAGTTCTCAGTCAAAAACTTGAAACGAATCTACTAGTGTAGTCCCCACTTAAAACCTCTATTTTGGGAGCCACATTAATTTATAGATAATAACGTGACAGTGATAATACATGGCAGTACCATCTTAATGGTAAACATTTTATTACGGTAGGAACCGCAAAAACTTGGGTGGATTACAGACAATGTCTTATTTTTTGACTTATTAATTTACTTTTAACATTTGTCTTTACTGTTGGGGTCCACCCAAGAACTTGTTACAAATCCACCTATACTTGGGAAAACATTTACTATGAGCATTTATTGATTTCCCATTCTAACAATAAAGTTTGAATTATTATTATTTACTATCCGTGTACACATCAATACTTGAAGGGAAATGTCATTACAGATTTAACTTCAGTACCATATATGCAAATTCTATAGTTATTAGTCAAAAACTTGAAATCGAATTCACTAATGTAGTCCCCACTCAAAAGCAATATTTTGAGAGGCACATTAATCTCAAGAAGATAATTAATATAACCAAAAGATAGATGACATGCAGTACCCTTCACTTCATGAGAAACTATAGGGACTACACGAGCTTGGGAAGATGATAGATAAGTGTCCTACTGTTTGACATTTTTTTAATTTATTAATAATTAATTAATTTTTTTTTTTTTTTAACATTTGGTCAATGTGTTAAATATGTGAAGAATACCTACTAAACCCTTCAAACCGTACTTACCGAACCAAATCGACAGCGTTTGACTGGTTTCTTAGATTTCATTAGTCTGGATGGTTTGAATTACGGGAAAAAATCGGATTTTGCGGTTCGGTGAGGTTGGAGACATTAAAAGTCGTTTGAAACCGAAACTGACCAAACCACCCTGATCAGATATATAAATTATCCAAGTGGACAATTTCAAATTGTGTTATTTGTCAATTAAGGGTTGAGTTTTGTTTGCCATATAATTAATTGCTAAACTATCATTCACTTGTGGTGTCTGTTAATTAAGAGTTTTGAATTTAATCAGTAAAGAGTAGAGTTACCTAAATTTTGCATAAACTATCATTCACTTGTTGTGTTTGTTGTAAAGAAGATAGTGGTTTTATTTACGATGAGGAATTGAACCAATTACATAAAGTCCAAACCCATAAACTACACCGAACAAAACCGCCTAAATACAATCAAAAAATAAAATAAAAATGTGATCCAAAAGTGAGCAGCGAGAATCAATTATTGTTGGGTATTTTACAAAAAAATAAAAATAAAAATGTGAGCCAACTTCCATTAATAGTCCAAACCAATTGGTGTTCTCCCAATAGATTCTGCGACAAACAATCAAACCAAATGGGTTATTCAAAGAGCCAAATTCAAGGGCGGATCCTTTTGCATCTACAAATAATCAAACCAAATGGGCAATTTAAATAGCCAATATCAAGGGTGGAGGATCCGCGGATGCAAAAGGCTAATATTAGGCATGGGTTGTGCGATGTTGCATCTTGGTGATTTTGTATGACATTAGACACGAGTCTAAGAAATTAAGGTAGAGCATTGGCATGTTGGTTAGACCAGTTTGTTGACGATTTTGCTGTTTGGATGGAAGCGGATCAAAACTTTGTAATATTGATGTTCCGCATTGCAGATCGATTGCCCTTAATATTAATCAAAAGAATTACTATGCCACTACAAGCAAATTTATTCGCTACGTACTCTAAATCTCTCCCGAACTTTATTGCATGAAACAAATTTTTCTTCGACAAGAATATTACAAATAGTTACAGAGTCACGAAAATACACACTAAATGTCGACAAATTCATTGGTCGAAACTCGAAAGTTCATAAAAACAAGCCCAGCAACGACGATGAAAGGAGGAAGGCTGTTTTTCACTTTTCCATCTGAATATATCACCTTGAGTTAGGATATTACAAATAGTTACAGAGTCATGAAAATACACACTAAATGTTGACACATTCATTGGTCGAAACTCAAAAGTTCAGAAAAACAAGCCTAGCAATGACGATGAAAGGAGGAAGGCTGTTTTTTCACATTCCCCGCTGAATAACTCCTTGCACTGTTTCAATCAGCTTGTTCAGTTCTTGCCTCAAGTTGCTGTAGAAGAACGCAAAATTAGCAAATACTCTTCTTGTAAAAGAAATATAATTAATTAACTTGTGTTTCACTTCGTTATTCCAGAAATCGATTAGAGCATCTCGTAACTCGTCTGCATCTAATTCCGTCAAATAAATAAATTTATTGAAAGAAATTAATGAACCGCGGATGAACTTTTTAAAATCGAACAACGATTGAATTTCAAATAGAATAATTGGATTAAGTTCCAAAATCCACCCAAATAGAAGAGTAATGAGATTAGATCCCTCACCTTTAACATGGGGCGTCTTGAAACTTATGACGTATGTGGGAAGGATGTGGGAGTTCATGTGAGCTCCCCAAATAATATGTTTTCTTGGTGCCAAGATGTTGTCGACGCCAGAATCAAATTCACTAGAACTTGGTTCGTATTGTTTTGAACCAGCATGTACCTCTTCCATTTTACCAAGTATTACTTTGCACAATAAAATATGCCTGAGCCCATGTTCATCAGGAACCGAAGACGACACACTGCCAATCATGAATGGGAAAATAAAAAAGAAAAAAACAAAAACAAAATGAGACCTCCAAAAGAATATGTTCTGCAAAGAAGCGAAAGATAAATTAACAGCTCTATTACTTAATACTTAC